>JANHZU010006377.1:0-15052 GCA_032468055.1 Acrochordus granulatus | reverse complement strand
CCAAGAAAGAAGGCTGGGACTCCAAGCGGGGCAGTTACAGCCCTCCCAGGGACCGAAGGCAGAATGACCAAAAAAGTGCTTATGATTCCAGGCGTTCAGCAGAACAGCCCAAGTCCCAAGAGAGGGGCTCAGGCAAGGACAAGGAGAGAGAGAAGCGGCCTTCATCAGAGGCCCGGAGCAACAAAGAGAGGACAGCATCTGGAAACAAATCTGCACTCAGACGGAGCTCTCCAGAGGCCAAGGAGCCAGGGCCTCCCCAGAATGACAAGACTGCCCCCAAGCCAAAGCTTCAGCCGAGTCACGCTTCCCGGCTCTCTTCAGACCCAACACGAGAAACAGACGAGGCAGCTTTTGTCCCAGACTACAATGAAAGTGACAGTGACAGCAACGGTTCAGCCAAACAGGACGGCTCCCCAGCGAAAAAACCCAGAGATGGGAAGGAGAAGCCGAAAGAGGCTGCAGCAGCTGCCCTGGCCCCCCAGCCTGGCCAGAGCCCCAGCAGTCCCAGCCATTCTGAAAGCCAGGGCCGGAGCCGCAGCAGCAGTGCCAGCTCCGCAGACAGCCAGGACAGCAAAAAAAAGAGGAAGAAGAAAGACAAGAAGAAGCACAAGAAGCACAAGAAACACAAGAAACACAAGAAACACCCTGGCACAGAGTCGGAAGCTGAGAAGAGCCAAAAACACAAACACAAGAAGAAGAAGTCGAAGAAGAGCAAGGAGAAGGAGAAGGAGATCCCCAAAGCAAAGCCTGTCCCAGTCTAGCGGGGGGCAGATGGACTAAGACAGCGGGTGATGGTTCATCCTCATGTAAAGATACAGGAGCCTTGTAAATAGAGCTACCTACCACAGGCCCCGTGCTGCACTTACTGAATTGCTGCTTGATTTGATTTTTACATCAGAGCTTTATAAAGTGAAGATTTTGTACAGAGTTGTGAGTTGTGACCATATAATGTGGGAGAAGGAGGGTGGGTAAGTTTTCTTTTTATTGGGGAAGGGGCATTTTATTTTTATCCACCATTACGTTAGTTTGGGTGGAGTTGACTGTACTGTGAAAAAATTCACACTTTTTTTAATTGCCTGTGAGGATAAGTCAAGGGCTGGTATTGGTTCAAAACATCCACTGGACTTGCAGGATTCATTACAGCCCTGTTCTGTTACTTTTGGATGATAAATAAAAAAAGTTTGTTGAATCTTAATGTGGTAGCTGTACAGCTTCGGTATTAATAAAGGAAATGGATAAAGAATATTCAATAGGACATTCTGCATGATGGGAGATGAACAAGCTTTGCTAGAGTGGCTTTAGTGAAAGCTGGTAGCTCCACTCCTCACACAGCGAAGCTAGAAGGAAAGCAGCTGCAATGCGCATCCTTGTCACCATCTACTGGGACGGGTTCCACAATACAAGAGGGTTGTTTTCTCCCAATAGAATTATAGGGAAACATTGGTGTAATATACCCCATGTTAAACAGGAAGATGCTCTTACATGCAGAAGGGGCTGATGGAAAGCTTGGTGGTTGTCCCTTTCAACAAAGGTAAACATTATCTTTCCAAGTATACTTGCTGAGCTGAAGCTATTACATTAGCACTGTAGAGAATGGTCAATCCATCTCGGTGTTAGTTGAACTTCAAATGGATCTCTTTTTAAGGACAGACATCTGGGCAGATAAGTCCCATGGTGTTGGTCTAGACCAGTCCACATTGGGATTGCAGCAACAGCCAAATCTTTGCTGTACTCTCTCCCCAATCCCCCCTTGCAAAATTGAAAAAGCCCAGAAAAAAATCAGTTTTGCTTCTGTATTTTTCTGCATATGATTTTAGGAACAGTTTAAAATTCTGGGGTAGTTGATCCATTCTATTCTATGGTCAACATGATTCCATTCCTGTTCATATTTCCTTGCCAGTATATAATAGGCCACAAGGAGAAGAGGTGAGGCATCCTCAGGCTGCAACATAGATACTACCCAGCTATAGAGCATCCTATTGCAACAGGTTTTCGTGCTCTTAACTTCTAGATCTAACAGACTCTTCTCCCTTTGAAGAGTCTACTGAACAAAAACTAAGAGATTAAAATGGTTACAGGGAGATGACATTGCTTTGCCCCATTCCTGTTCAGAGTAAGGCTTCTGATACTCAAAGGTAACTTTCCTAAAGTGTTGGGTCCTCCCCACCAAAGTAGTCTGATCATAAATACTGGTACTGTTCATTACAATTACCACGGGGCTTTCTGCATCCTGGCACAGCATGTACAGATGCTTCACGGAAGTAGCCATATCTGAAGAAAAGCATGAGGACGTCACCAAATGGTCTATTTGAAGCTGGTACTGGGGAGATGCAGAACAGCCACCTTCCAGCTTCACTTAACTTTCCAGATACTACCAAAGAGTCAAGCACTTCACAGCCAACCATCCACAAACAGGTTTCTTACAGAGGTTTCTTTACCAAAGTTGTTGAGAGAAAAGCTTCTTTTGCAGAAATCTCAACAACTACTCTGTCACCTTCGGAAGCCATTTTATCATCCAGCCACCTAACCCCATCTTCTGTGAGTTAGCAAAGAGGCTGTTCTCTTATCTGAGAAGCAAATGCCCAAGTGTCCAGAACTGGACTGTTAGGTCTGAACACACTACTCCATGAAACATCTGCAATGGACATCTGGCTGAGGATACCAGAGGCAGACACTGGGGACACTACAGGGAACAGGTGCTTGCAAAAGGAAGGGAACACACCTGCGCTATACACTGACTTCTACAAAAGATCACATTTCCATTGTAGGTAGACAAGTCGAGATGGCCTGTCTGTGGACACCGGCTGAATGACATTTCATAGCAAGTGGCTCTGAAATGGGCCGAAATTATCACCAAGAAGAGTCCGAATGCCACTTATGGCCTGACAATGATTGTGCAGCAGCGCTTCCTTGACCAACTGCTTGGGTCCCCCCCCTTACCTTGGAAAGGGGAGCCTTCTTTCATTTCTTTCTAGGGCATGTGTAGAGTCAAGCTCTCCAACAAGATGGACTGGCACAGGATATGCTTTGAGATAAAGAAAGGGGCTGGGAAGGCCATTTTCTCAGGTGACTGGGAGCCCAGCAGTTGCAGGCTCCAAGAATTGCTGCCGTGGAAATCGGTTTCTGTCTGCAAAAATGGGCAGGTACAAATTTTCAGGCCTTCCCTTCTGCAGGCAGTATTTGATATGAAGGTAACACTTCCAGTGTTATGAGATCCTCTGCCTCTCCCCAGACTCCTGGGTGCTTTGCCTGTCAGATTTATAAAGAAAAGCAAATGTCCTGGCTTCATTTCTCTGTTACAGAAGAGGAAACAGATCTTCCCAGGCAACTGAAACTGATCATACTCCAAGCTGCTTTGAAGCAACTTCCTACTCAGTGCCTGCATCTGGGAGCCATGGGTCCTTGGATGATCTGCCCAAAATGAACTGAGGAGGACCTCAGCAATCAGGGAGCAGAGCATCCGGGAGTGGCTTGCGTGAGGCAGTCATTGACTCACAGCATAGGATGCCTTTGCACAACTACCCAGATTGTTGTGAACAATCACAATTTCCCATCAACAGGAAAAGAGCACAGTAGATCAACAAGCAGATGTCAGGATGCTGTAAATGCTCCTTGTTGTAAAAGCACTGGATGTGAACGGCAGGATAGAAACACACTTCCCAGTGTGTTCATTGACTCAAAAGAGCCCATAGAGGTCACCGAAGCCCCTAAAGCCTTTCTGACGGAGGCCCCTCCATGCCTCCCAACGCAGCATTTGCAGCTGCATCACGCTCCTGGCTTGTGTGCTCAGGAGGCCCAGACCCTTTCAGGTGGCTTTGCCAGGCTGGTTTTCTCCCATCTATACGTGTGCTGTACGTTCTCCCTATGCAAGTACAACACCTTCTTTTCTCTGTTACGTTCCATCCTATTCATTCAGGCTGGACAAGATCTTTTACAATCCTCTCTTTCATCTAAACTAATAGCCATTCCTTGCAGTTTTGCATTATCTGCAGTTACATGTGTCCCCTCAATTCCCTCATCCAAGTCACTTTTTCAAAGAGTGGCACACCATAGAAACCTTCCAGGGCTGCCTGCGGTTCACCCCTCTACATTTGGCTCTGGGCTCCTGCCATCCTTCCTTTTTTGTCCTGTTTTAATGCCCACCTGAGGAGTCCAGAGAGATGCCTGCCAAAAACATCTCCTTTCCAGTTTTTGTAAGATGCATCCCATCTCTTCCCAGGAATCTGTCATGAAGATAGGAGAGGCATTTTTGCTGAATCCTGACATTATTTGTGCTAGTTTGGGCTGATCCAGGCTGGAGTCCACTTTTTTTTTTTGATGATATTACTGTATATTAGTGAGATCCTAGAAGAAGAATCACAGGAGACTCTAATATCCAGAAGCCCAATGGAGTGGGTGGGTAGATGGGTTTTCCCCTCAGGAATGGAGGGTCCTCCTCTTTCAGCATCTGGGTTTTCTCCTTCCTGAAAGCAAGGGAAGGCCCAGTCCCTCGGCTGGAAACTAGGGAAGGTGGCCAGATGCTCAGGTCAAGGAAGCCACTGGCATGGGGTGGATTCTGCATTATGTTATAGAGCAAGTCTGGCTTGGGTGACTTTGCGTCTGCAAGAGGGACAGATGCAAGCAGACAGCGATGAAGCCAATTTCTTCCATTGCCCCTCCCTTCCCTTTCCCCTTTCATTGGGATCCCCAATCTTGTTGGTCGGAAGATTGACAGGAGCAGTGATGCTGCTTCTGATCAGGCTGCTGAAGGAAGGATTGCCAGTTGAATCCCCCTGGAAAACCAGCAGCCAAGGGGATTCCTGTGGGATGAAGGGGCTGCTGAGATCAGACTCAACTGCCCTTAATTGAATGTGCCCAGCTGAGTAGAAGCCACATTGAAAATAGTGCATCAGTCTTTGGGGATGGAGCCACGAGTCACCAAGATGTAGCTGCATTTTTCTCTTTACCCTTTCCCCAGTTGGCCATTTGCATCTGTGATATGCTGGCATCTTTAAATGCCATCCCAAAAAATGGGGAGTGGCCTTATTCTCTAGGGGGCAGGACCAGAACCAGAGGGCTAAACCTTTGGGAGGGTGATGCAGATCAGATGTCAGGAAGAGCTGTCTGCTGGTGTAGTTCATTAAGTATTACGTTCTCCCAATACTGGAGGCCTTCAAACAATAGCTGGATAGTCCATGGTCTAAAATGCTTCACTAGAACAATCAGGGTTTGAACTAGACAGCCTCTAAAGTCCTTTCCAGCACTAGGATTCAATAATTCATTCTTCATCAAACCTTACTAAAGATCTTCATGCAGGGAAAGAAAACCATAAGCACTAAGAACTTGGCAGTCAGCCTGTCTGGAGAGGAATCCGCCCCAAATCTAGTGTTTTCTTTCAGGGAAACAGTAATGTTACAAAGACTTTTAGGGTTAAGTTTAGAAAACCAGGTTTTTCCTTTGAGCCAAAGCCATTTCCTTTGATGTGCCAAAACTAGACATTTCAGGACAGTAATGGGAGCCATCCAGCTCTAGGAGTACAGCTAAAATCCTTGATCAAACTAAGAAAAAAAATTGGTGAGAAAGGAGGTGAGAAATGCAGTATATTTTGAAGAAAGACAAAGGGGTTCCCACCACCATCAGATGAACTCAAAGGACATAAGTTTGCCCCTGGAGGAATTTTATCTACAAATGAACATTTGGTTTTTCTCACATCTGATTAAAACAAACAAACCTTTATTGCACATCAATGTTTGGTTGCTTGTTGGTACACCTTTCATATATTGAATGCAGATACTAACTTGTTTCTGTGTGCTACATAAAGACTTGACCTCCCGTTAAGAAATACTTTTTGATTTGCCTTTGTGGTTTGTACTTTTGGGGAACAAAAAGACCATTTTGCAAAGATATTGTGTGTCTCTCTCAAATTTGGGCCTGGTTTCTTTCCAGTTCACCAACTCAAGTGCCTGTTTCAGGGGCAGCAGAACCCTGTAGAAGTGCAGAGCAGTTACATTCATATTCCACATTTTGCATTTCCTTCTGAGCCATCCAGTGCCATCCACAGCACTCACAAGGCCTCACTTGGATGCTTTGGATGCAGCTGGGCTTGGTTGGGCTTGTGCAGTAATGGCAAACCTTTTGACATCAACATGTCAAAAATTCAGAAAATACTTAACACATCTCTGCTGGTGGGTCACACACACACAGACACACACACCCTGAATGAAAGAGAAACAATTTCAATCTCTTCCCCCTCCATCTAGGCCACCCAGAATAGTGGCACTTGGTGTTGGGTGTTGGTGAATGCTGGAGTGCCACCCAAAACATTGTGGCATGTCACTTTTCACCCATGTCATACATTCATCATCACTGGGTTTGAGAGTGCTGCTTGGCCAAATGTACCCCCATGGACAGTACTGGGCTTAGCAGGGGATCCTGCACAGGGACTTGGGATGACTAAAGCTTGTGACCCAGTCTATCTGGGTTACAATCTATTCTCTCTCTGACTACAAAGCATTGTGTGAAGTGATCAATTGACCAGAACCATGAGAACTCACAACCTTTTCATCTTGTGTGCAGATTACTGTGATGCCTTCTTTTACATGGGGCTGCCTTTGAAGACTATGGGAAGCTGCCATTTTTGGCACATGAGAGCTGCTATTTGCAAACAGCACTAGTGCTGTGGGTTTTGTGTTGTTCAAAAGTACGTTTCTGGGCACTGTTCAAAGAGCAGCTTTGACCTATTGTGAGAGATAGAATATATATTTTCCTCTTTTTCTCCATTTCATTTCTGAAGGGATGTTTTCTACAAGAAACGGTTTACAGCCTTGAAGAGATAAGGGACACACATTCCTCTTGAAGAATGTGTAAGAAAAACACATCCCCTCTCTACTCAAACTTTACAACCTTTCCCAAGCAGATAAATTACAGGTCAACTAAACGTAGTGTCTTGACAGAAGACAAGACCCTGATCAAATAAATCATGGGCAATCTTCTTAGACATGTAGACTAGAAGGAAGCTACATGGATACAGCCAAAAAAAGAAAAATACAAATAAGGGGAAGGGGACAGAGAATTAGAGTAGTGGGAGATGTAAACTAAGGTGGGACTTCCTTGGCGGCTCGGATAGGTTGTAGGTTCCGAAGTGACTGTCCAATGGAGAAAGGGAGGAGGGGGTGTCCGTCCGGGAACAGGGTCTAATTATGTGGAAGTTCTCTTGCTAAGCGTGTCCACTGTACCTGCGAGTACTTGGTGCACCCATCTTTGCAAAAACGTGAAATATTTTTTTCTGTCTTCATGCCAAACTCCCTAATTTGATTTTAAGTTGGAAGCTGGGTTGTTTCTAACACTATCAAGTCTTTGTGGCCTGGCATCCACAAATAGAATCCACCCAGGCAGTTCATGTAGGTATGCCAACATTCCCACACCTCCATGAAAGATCCAAGTAGAATTACAAGAAAAATGGTGTAGTACTCTGAATGAATGGAATCTGGGGGGAAAGGTCCTCTTGTTGGGTGAAATGAATGGGAAGAAGAGAAGAGTGCAGAAAAAGGGACTGGCCCATTCAGAAAGTCAAGAATGAACGGGAATGGTATCTGCTTAGAATAAAAAATCTGTTTGGAGTAAGAGGCTTTAGCATAACTTTATCCCGGCTTATCTGTGGCAAAGGAGCAAATGTAAATGATCTGCTTATGACGAAAAACTGATGAATTAGATGAAAATTCAGCAAAGGCCGAAAGGGACAGAGATCCTTTTTGTAGCGTCAAGGAGAGACGTTGGGGAGCATCAACGTCGAAGCATGGAAAGAAGCTGCAGAAATGAGAAGGAAAAGTAGGCAAGAATGCAAGTACCGTGGCGAAGGGGCCGGAGGGCCGGTTAACCTTGCCGCGGAACGAACGGGAAGGGCGTCTGCCGGGTGGCGCCGGGTCGCGGGACGGCAGCGGCGGCCGTCGCGCTCGTCCTCGGCCGAGGTGGTCCCCCTCTGTTGCTCGCCGCTGCCGCGAGGCTGCGACTGCCGCTGCTCCGGAGTCCAGGAGCTCCACGCAGCCAGCCGCGGACGGCGGCCTCCGAGTCTGGCGGCCTCTTCGGCTCCACCGCCGCTGACCGAGCTGGCCTGTCCGCACCGCCTTTGCGACTTGGGCAGGCAGCGCAGGCGGCCCCCCTCCCGCTGCCCCAGAGCAGCAACCCCGCGAGGTGGGCCGGGCGAGAGCGCGACGGGCCCCGGCCACCCGGCGGCTCCTTCCTGGCTAAGGCGGGCCCGAAGCTCGCCCTCCCCGGCTTCCAGCCCGGTGCCTTCACCGCTAGAGCGGCCCGGCCCGGCCCGGCCCGGCGCCAGGGCACTTTCCCATTTGCCGCCTTCAGGGTTTCACGCTGCTGGATCTGGGCCATCCTCTGCCCAGTTCATGGGTTTCTCCTGGAGTAACAAGGATAACGTGGCCCTACCTCCTCAGGGGCGTGGCGCATGCCACTCATTCCTCCCCAGTTACTGAAGGTAAGATCGAGGTTGGCAGACCCTCTTTTCCTTCTTGGTTGGTTGGTTGATTGCCGGGCAGCTTGCCTAGAAATAAACAGGAAAATAGAAAAAACAGCCAACAAAAATAAAACCAGAAAGTACAACACAAGTGAGTCCAGTCACAGTCATGACCTCAGTCTTCACAAAAGCACACTCATCCATCATCCTGACCCAATGCCCAGGGGAAAAGCCAGGTTTTCAAGGCTTTCTGAAAGGTCAGCTGGGTTGGGGCCATCTGAATCTGCCCATAGGGGAGGCACCAGGACCGAGAAGGGTCCCACCAGATGTCCTGTTGGATCTTCTGGGATGGGCAACAGCAACTGGAGATGTGTAGTTTTGCCAGTAACCTGGCTCTGGGCTGAACAGCAGGTCCGTAGGCTTTTTTTCCCCCCCAAAAGCCTTCTTGGAGCCAGCACAGCACATGAAGTGATGCTACTACATGGCCATACTCTGGTACACCCATGAGGAGCCGTGCTGCTGCATTCTGGATCAGTGATAGTTTCTGGATGGTTTACAAGGATAGTTACATGTAGAGTGTGCTGTCATAAGTGACCGTGAGGGGGTCCTCCTGATCCAGGAACCGATGCAATGATGCGCAAGATGCATTTCTGCAAAGGACATCCTGATCATGACTTCCACCTGCTTCTTAAACTGGAGGCAGGAGTCTACTGAGACCCCAAACTGCAAGACTGTTCTTATCCAGAGGTATTTTAAATAATAAAGGTGGGATACAAATCAGTAAATAAATTGTGAACGTCTCCGGATCCACACTCAGTCTTTCTAGGAAGATGATAAAGCCTGCAGAGTGCCATCCATCAAGGGGTACTCTATGGACCATGAACTCCCAAGCTGCCTCCTACCCTGCACCCAGAGAAGATGGAGGTCTGGGGAGCTCCACTCCCAACCCTGCCACAGCCTCAGGTAGCTCAGGGAGGGAAGCTGCTCTGCAGCAGGGAGGCGGTACAGCAGCGGAAATCCCGCAGACTCCACCAGTAACGTCTATGGCCCACACATCAGCACCATTACTGAAGAATAACAACTGTGCTGCCTGTTAGCATTTTGGCCCCTTACCAGATTCTTTTCCTTTTATTTGGAATGTACCCAAAGTTCCCTTTGCACCCATGGCCTTTCCCTGTTCTCATTCTGAGTCTTGGGCTCCTTGGCCAGCGGCAAGTCCTAACCTTTTGAACCTTGCTCTGCATGCAAATCATGTCCTGCCTGGGGGGTGGAATGTCTTGGGGCTCTCTGACCCTGGCTCCCCAACTTGGGGGAATTTGTCAGGGGAAGCTGTGACCCATCCTCCCTCTCTGACTGTGCAGTACACACCCCACCACTTCAGAAACCTGTGGCTGGCTTCTGCTACGCCAGAATAACAATGGATCATGGAGTTGGCGATAAATGGCAATCCAGCTCAGGCAGCCAACAGCCTGTGAAGAAGAGTTACAAACGTTCAAAGAGAGTCCCCCTTAATGAACAAATGAGGGCTGGTAGTGTCTCCCACGGTTTCCAGGATTCTGTCCGTCACCCTAATCCTTCTCTTAAAGGAGCCTGTGGAAGTTGGTGTGAAGTCTGCTTTCTTGATCCTACAGGGCTGGAGTCCAAATCAGGAAATAAAACAGAGACTTCCTCTTTTGCAGCCACCTCTAGCACCAAGTTTAGCCATGAAAGGGACAAATGGAAGCTTATTAGGGTGGGTGGGCGTCAGTTGCCCTGCCCTGCGTCTTCAAGCATCCACTCAAGATCGAACTGTTCCCAAGAGGGCAGAGGGAGAGGTGTCCCAGGGGACTCTGTTCTCCCTTGGCTGCTTTGCTGTCGCCCCTCTGCCAGCTAAGGTCTCCTACAAATGCCAGCCTGGCATGGAGCAGGAAAACTGGCACAGGGTGGGTGCCAGCAGGAAATGCTTGGCCAGTTGGAAAAGCAGCAGCACCACCTCGTGGCTACTCTCTGCTCTCCCAGACGCACACCCAGGATTGGTGGCCAAGTTCAGGCTGAGCGAAAGCCCTTGTCCCTTCTCACCTCCCGAGAGGGTGGGCTGGGAGGGGGCGAGAGAAGAGGGCCTGCCCAGTTCTTAAGCATTTCTCTGTAGGGAGAGAAGTCGGCTCCAGGGGAAGCACCTGCCCTGGTCCTGGCAGACATGCCCTGGCACCCCCGGCAAAACCCTGCCAGAACTCAGGCACCCAGCCTGCCCTGTGTTGGTGGGGTAAGGCTCTGAGTGCCATCCGCTTGAGTCCTGCATCTGCCCCTTTCCCAGCTCCCTGATTCACCCAGCTGAGTGTCCCTTGGTGTGTGCTTCAGAAAGACAGGCACCTGACAACTTTTGGGCTCTGGGGAAAGATCCAGGTGCCAAGAGGAGCAGTGCCTGGATGCTCCTCTTAGTGATGCACAACCATCCTGGATTTGGGAGGGCAAATATGGGGCAAGATATGGATGCCTTCTTTGACAGATGTACATGTTCCCCATCCTTCTGTCACAACTGAGAACTGACCATTTGCGAAACATAAACCTTAATCCAAGAAGAAAAAACTTGAACTAGACCCCTGAATCAAGCAGGATCAACGAAGTGCCAGAGCTCCTCTGGGGGACCTAGATGTGCTAAACCACTTGCCCTGCCTCAGGGCGAGGGCGGCCCTTGGCTTAGTCAAGGCTGATCCAGGAGGAGGAGGAGCACTTTTGGCGGCCCCACCATGTCAGTCGCTGGGCACGTAGTTCAACAAATGGCAACTCCAGTCAAACTGGCACGGGGGTGGCTGAAGCTCAGCCTTGCCAGCCTTGGATATAATTTTCTGTTGCAGAGGTGTGGCTGCCGCGGGGCGGGTGGGGCCAGGTGCGGGGGCTCCAGCAGGGCGCCCCTCTCCTCTCCAGCCCTGAAGTCGCTCCGACGGCCCGCCTGGCTGGCCCCTCCTGTGGAGGAACCGCTGGGCTAGGTCAGGCAGGGGCCGCATCTTCTGCCGGGGGTCGGAACCGCCCGAGCGGCGTCACCGTGGCCGGTTCCCTCAAAGCGGGCCCAGCTGAGAGCGCTCCGGGCAAGGGGCGGCTCCGGGGCGAGCTCGGGCTTCTGTGGCCGCGGGCGAGCGGCGGAGCGACGGCCTTGGGGGAACCCGCGTCCCGCTGGGTCACCGCTGGGCGCTGTCGCCCTTGGCCGGCGGGGCCGCCTTGAGAGAGCGAGCTGCGACCAGAGCTCGGGCAGCCGCCGGGCTCCGGGCGGGAGCGGCCCGGGGCGCTTCTCCCCAGAGGCGCCCCTGCCGGCCCCTCGCAGCCGAAGCGCGACGGCGCCGCCCTTTCGCCAGCCTCTGCCCGCCAGAAGCCCCTCGGGGCGCGGGGAGACCCTTCTCCGTTTCCGAATTTCCTCCGCTCTCACCGCGCTGCCCGGGTCCTGCTGAATTCCGGGGGACCGGCGCACTGCAGCTGCTCATAAAGAAATGCGCAGTTCAGCCGCCGCCATCTGCCCTGTTCTTTCCCTTCGAAGCCATGATTCCCCTCTCCTGGGGAGCACCTCGGGGTGTCTGGGAAACATTTGGGGTCCCACCTCTGACCAGCAGGTCCGTCTTCCGTCAAATCTCCTCTCATGAGTGCTGTGGTGCTTGGTGCCCTCATCTCCCTCCAGTCATGTGCTCCTTGCTGGTTCTGCCCCAAGAAGGTCTGGGCTGTGATCCTCAAAGAGCAGGCAACAACAAGCAGCACCGTCCCTGAGCCCTGGGTCCCCTGGTCGGGACCCATGGGGGCCATCTTGGGGCTGAGTTTGTGGATCCTAAGGTAGCACTGCTGGCACAAAAGCCAGCATGGAGAGGAGCCTGGGCAATTCAACATGCCTCCTTGTGGCTTTGGCTCGACAACCTGCAGGGAGAGAAGAGAGCCCAACGGAGGTTGCAAGAGAAGGAAGGAAGGATGCTCTGGTCCTCCCCTGCTGCAAGCAGGCAGATGTATTGAGAAGGATGGATGGAGTGATGGACAGATGAAAGACAGTTCAACAAGTAAATCAATCACTTGATAGAGATTTATAGGAAGTTGCTGGAGGCAGGTGCCAAGGGCCAAGACTTGAAAATATGTATGAAAGTCCAAGACTTTCATATTGCATGTGATCTGCATTTCTCTTCCGCTGCTCACAGTGCCATTTCTGACAAGTTGGTGCGGAGACAGTTCCCGGTGGTTTTCATGACAGCGTTTTTGGAAATGATTTGCCCATCTTCTTCCCAGGCTTGAAAGAGAGTGGCTGGACCGAGGCCACCCACCTGTACTGAAGGCGGGACCAGAACTCACCGCCTCCTGGGTTCTAGCCTGGCACTTCACCGCTACGCAAAAGTGGCTCTTCTGAAAGCCCAGATGCAAGGTAGGAATTAAACAGCTCAGCGTTCCTCTCTCACCCATCAGCATCATGCTATTATCTCCAGCTTGGGGTCCAACTGTTCCTTGACTTGTTTTAGACATACTAAATAAACCCTCCTTTGGGGTTAGCTTTGGCATTCTGAGCCTTAGCCTTTCTAACCCCGTACTTGCAGATTTGGCTACTCCCTTATTTTGCTTTTGTTACCCACTTTTTAAGTTGTCCTTTTTGTTTCTCGAATTCTCAGAGAGCTCTTGGTGCAACATGAAGATAGGAAAGCTCACGCAGTGAAGTATGGAATGAATCGACTACACATTGGCCTCCTGGCACCAGAGAATTGAAAGAGACTGAATCTGGGCGCTTTCAGTCAGAAAGTCACCGTATTACTACTCAGGGCATGAAAAGCAGAAAAGGAATGGGTTGCTTTCATAACCAGGAAGGCTTTAGCAGAACACTACTTGGATGCAATCCGGTCAGAGACCAAATAATATTCATTAAAATTAATGGACTTCCTCTAACACGACGATGGTCCATGTATATGGTGCAAGCACCAATGCAGAAGAAGAGGAGGTTGATGAGTGTTCTGGTCAGGTTCAGTTTGGAATCGACAGAACATGCAAGCAACAAGTGCTGCTTTTGATGGAGACTGAAATGCCGAAGTTGGCAACACTAAAAACGCGGTTGTACTCCGTGGCCTAAGAAACTGAAATGAAGCAGAAGAAAGACTCATAAGTTAATTGTTCAAAATCAAATGATTTCTTCATCGCTAACATGTTTTTCAAAAACTGAACTGTGCTTATATACATGAACATCGTCCAAGGGAGCGTACTGAGCTCAAATATACTGTATCATTGATACAAGTAGATGGAAGAACTCAGTTCTGCTAGCGAAACATGGCCGGGAACTGACTGAGGAACAAATCACAAACTCTCATGCAGGTGCACAAGTCCCAAATCAAGCTAAAGGAGCCAGGTTTCAGGAGATGGTCTTGGAATATGCCCACCATTTTCAGGGAGAACATCAGGAATCCGTTTGAGGTCCTGAACTTAATTGATAGGAAACCACAGGAACTCCAGAATGAAATCAGGCAAGTTGTTAAGGATGAAGGTGAAAAGAAACTGCCGAAGTCCAAGAAACAAAGGAGCCAGTTTGGTGTAATACTGAATATTCTGGCCTAGAAACCAGAAGGCGGTGGGTTCTAGTCCTGTCTTAGGCACGAAGGCTGGCTGGGTGACTTTGGACCAGTCCCTCCCTCTCAGCCCAACCCACCTCACAGGGTTGTTGTTGTGGGGAAAATAGGAGGAGGAAGGAATATTAGGTATGTTTGTCTCCTTGAGTGATTTATAAACAATAATGTAAAAATGGGATAAAAATAAATATAAAGAATGGCATCTGCCTCTCCCAGGTCCTTGAGGAGGACTCGATAGGTGGACAAAAATGCCAAATCCAGTCTAAACATCTGGCTGACTGAGCAATGAATCGTACATAAACATATAAACAGAAAATCTGTGAGCAGAAGAAAGCAAACTGCATATTAGAACAAATGGTGGGAACAGCCAAGAAGAGCAGAGAAGTCAAAGATGAGAAAGACAAAGGTCTCAAGAAGGACTTTAAAAAAATTCAGAGCTGTTAGAGGTCAAGAACATTCTTACAATTATGTCTTTGAAGATACTGAAGACGGAGACATGAAGGATTAAAAAGGAAAGTTTTCCAAACAGCCTTCAAACTCAGGATGTTCCAACCTTGAATCAGCATGTTCAAGGACACCAACAAGTGGATAGTAAATTATTCAAAGAAGATCAAAGAAAATAAAGAAGAGAGGGCATAGCCCACAGCCACATAATGAGTGGAGAAAGAGGCTCAGAAGTCTCCCTGGGTTCTAGCTGTAAAAAAAGAGGCTGGGAGATTTGTACCTTCAGGCTCTGTAAATGTAGTCTTACATGTAAAATAGAATTAGCTCCTCTGATCATGTTTCTACTCTACCTGGGAAGGCTGGCATGTGCGCCGGATAAGTGGGAAAGATGAAGAATGCCAAAAGATACTGAGATGTGCTTAACTGATTTTAGAGAGTGGTCTTCAGTTGTGTTGGCCATGTCTGTAGCAATTACCTGTCGTAATTACTCAGGATCTGTGCCCACCTTTGAGCATCAGATGATGATTTAGGCTTGAAAGCTATTGTACAAGCAGAGAAATGAAACACAGAAAACAGACCAGCTGCCTTATGGTTTTCAGGAAAGCATGCG
>JANHZU010006376.1:0-11160 GCA_032468055.1 Acrochordus granulatus | reverse complement strand
TCGCGGCTCGTCTAGCGGAATATTTTTTGATTAAAATTTTTGCTTGTCCTGCGAGTTTCTCGCCCTGTGAGTTACTCATCTTGTGAGGCACCACTGTATATGACTATAGTGGAAACACTGATGGTCTGTGTTTCCTTTTCTGTTTCTTAACTCATTCCTTTATTTGTTGGATGAAATATTTCTTTACTAAAGGCACTTTGACATTATTTATCAGAAAAGGAACATATATAGATGTGCAGTTTAATTTTGTGCTTAGTAAATATTTGTAACTGTTATAGATCTCTTAGTACAGATATTATAGCAGAAATGAAAAATCCCCTTTTGAATACTAGACTATATGACAGGACACAAAGTGCAAAGAATTCTAAATTAACCTAGTAGTACTGTCTAAAGTGTATACATATTTATCAATATATTGTGGTTCTAATTCTACACTTTACTGTATTCCTTTACTACTGGCTGCATACTTTGGATGCACAATTTACTGTTGAATATATAATTTTGCTTGACTTATGTTATTATTTTATTTACTGTTGTCTTGCAAATGTACTGACAGCTGTTGTACCGGAGTCAAATTCCTTGAGTCTCTAACCACGCTTGACCAATAAAGTATCTGAAACCCTTTTTATTCTATCTTCCTACACTGCCATTATACATTTAATATTCACAGCTGAGACCTGAGATAATATGAAGAAAAAATATGGATACCCATACATGCAAATCAAAGAAAATGTTAAGAATCGCATATACTTGTCCAATAATAGTATGCTTTCTTTTTCTCATTCCTTTTTACTGATGGAGATAAATGCTACATTCTTATATTATAGTACAGTACCAGGAAAAGCCCCTCTTCAATATGTCAGATTAGAAAAATGTGAAATACTTAGCAAAAATTATTGAAATAATTTTGACATCTGAAAAAGAGTGGGTGATTGCTTCCTGGGACCATATAAAGTGTCTGAGAAAAAGATTATTATTTTTGTTCCCTTTCCAAAAAAAACATACTTGGGGATAGGCTAATCAGGCAACAATGGAATGTGTGGTGGATGATTGGCTAACCACCATTCTAAAGTTTGGGCAAAAGTAGTGTATTTATCTTGTCTTTTCTTTTGAGAGCTCAAGGATAGAACATGGGGCTAATTTGTTAATTCCAGTAATAACCTTAGTGGACTCCTTGATTGATCAAGAACTTGAACTCAATTATCCCTCTTCATAATCAATGCCTAAACATCACCCCATATTACTATTACATCTGCTTCAACCAGCAATTTTTTCATAGACTTAGGGCTTAAAATACTTGCATATGTGTGTGCACGTATGTGTGTAACATGCCTATGTGATTGGCCTTAAGTGAATTAAGTAATCAATATTTTCTTATAGAAAGGATATTTCTTCCCAGCAAATTTCTTGATTTCGGACTACTGAGAAATTACAAGACAATCAAGAAATTCCAGGGGCATTCAGAGGATATAGATAACCCAAACACAGTTTTCTATGGATAAAGTACTGAGAAGAGATTTGTTGTCCTGAGAAGTGATTTGTGCTAGAAAAGTTGTGTTTTTCTGGATCTAACTTGTGCTTTCAGAACCATCTATTACTGTATCTGCTTAGATCTTGTTGTAGGTATAATAGCCTTGGGGATATTGTTTTGCAAGGTTTCCAATTCTTTCTGTCAATCTATACAGAACATAACACTGGAGAATTAGCATTGAGCACATCTGCCTTTGGCTTCTAATGTTCCCTAGGATTTCATTTTGTCCCTTATATTGTTTAATATTTATGTGAATTGTATTACATTTATGTTTAAAATTTACCTGGAGCAATGGATAAGCTGAATTAACTTTGTAAGAGAGAAAGGAACTTTTAGCCAGAGAGAAACAAACTATGGGGCTGGGGTTCAGCTTATCCTAAATGTGTTTTTATTGCTAATGAAAGAAAAAATTTGTAGACTAAGAGCAATTTTCAGCTATTTTTGATGCAGATGCAGAGTATGTTGGTCCAAGCTGATGCAGTTTGTCTGCTGTAACTATTCTGACCTGATCCCGATACATGCCTTGATTATATTATAGTCAGACTCCTGGAATACACTCTGTGTGAATACAACAAACCTGCAGTTATTGCATAATATGTCAGCTGGATTGCTAACAATGTGAGTTGCACATTTTTCAACAAGGACTATATTATATCCTTGTTGCAAAATGCAGATTGTATGCTAAATGCTTTTTAGGAGCAATGTAAGTCATTGGTTTTAATCATTAAAGTCTTAAATGCCTTAGTATCCAAATATCTAAGTGGTTACAACTTTTGTTATGGACATTGTTCAGGTACTACATTCTTTAATTATTCTATTTATGTATTTCTTACATCCAACTAATTAACAGAATAAAAACACAAATACATTCAACAGTATCAAACTATAATGCAACCATACATTAAAAATGATATTATTTAAAAGAAAAAAAGAAAAAATATAGAAAACTATCAATCAAATTCCAAAATGTTTTACTATAGTGTTTAAATGTATTATTTGCCTCTTTGTTAAAAAAAATCCTAATTCATATCCTGACAAACAAGAAATAGCATCAATCAATCCATTGCTGAAAATCAGGCACAGTATTAATTTCTGACTCACTTTAGGTCTTATTTGTAAGGCTAAGACAATCTTTTCTGTCTTATGTTATGAATTGTATTTGTATTTGCCTCCTTTCTCTATGCCCTTACAAAAGCGAGTAAAGATCGCAGAGGCATCCATAGGATCCTTTTGTCAAAATAGTGACAGACAGCAGCATCATAGGCTGCAGCCCTTTCAGACATCCAAATAACAGTGTGACATATGCATAAAATGATGGAGTGTGTAGCACAACTGCACAATGCTGTTTTCCTCATCCCCCCACATACTCGGCCAGTGATTTTGAAAGCTACCTTTGAAGGAATGATCTTAAGTCATAAAGCTGTATTTTAATTAAGCTTTCACTGTTTTTTTAATTTTATTATTTTATCTCTGGGTGTTTTTAAATATTCTCCTGTTAGGGTAGAAGGCTAACAATAGAACAACAAAACAATTGTAGCTATTAAATACTGCAGGACTTCAGATTATAGCCCTTTTTCAGTAATTCAGCTGGGAACTGTGAAACTCTGTGTTTAGTTTGATTTGCCATTTAAAAGCTACTTTTGCAGAGAGAAATTTGCTTCAGAATGTTTAAATATCCCCATTTAATTTTTTAGCATTAAAAATAGCTTTATAAAAGGCAGTAAAAAATTTTCAGCTTAAAAAGTGACCTCAAATCAAAGTCATGTAAAAATCTGTCTCCCAGAAATGTACTGCAGATCCTATAAATCATGTATAAATATGAAATTAAAAAATGACATCTTGCACAACATATCAAAGTGAGCTGCAAATATTTATATCTTTTCACTGAAGAAAAACAGAATTCCTTTCCAACCTCTAGTGCTTTTTCCCTATTCAAGGTATTCTTCCTTCCTCCAGCCTCTCCTTCATTTATGGTATATGTTGAAAACATCAGTCAAATCAGCTTATTGAGAAGATAAATTGCACTGGAAAACAGCCTTCATATTTTGTAAACAGAAGTATTAGTCAGAAATAAATTCTATTACTCTTGCTCTGGGATTGTTATTAACAGCAAATTAAAAGTTGACAGTAACAAAATTATTTTCTAATATATTTCTTCTAAGTTCTGCAGTTATGACAGTATTTTATGAAACATACTTTTCTTCATATTTCAGGTTGTAAATTGTTTCAATCTTAGCCAAGTTTTTCTCTGTCCTTTATCCCCACTGCTAATCACAATTTAAAGAACAAGCTACCAACATTTCTAGAACCCAGAAAACAGATAACACTGTCCTCTTCTCACCCCTAGCCCACTACCAATGTGACTTTTATCCATGTTTTCCTGCTCTTAATTTAAAGCTATGATTGCTAGCTTGTGGAAGTGTACTTTCTTCTATGTAACTCCTGCATTAGTTGGCTGCTTTATGCACTAGGAAGACCCCCTCCCACAGTCCAACAGTTACCACTTCACAGCACAATTATGAAAAATCTCTTGCTTCCATGTTTCAGGTTTGCATCAATAAGCTCTACAGTACATTCAGTTGTTGTGGTGGCTTAGTAGCATAGTAGTTAAAATGGTTGACTGACTTGTAGAAGATCATTGGTTCAAAACCCAGCAGTATTTTTTACAATCATTGTTTTTCATTCTCTACGATACCTGCTTTTCACCTGTTTGTGCTTTTTTATCATCGGTTAACCAGTACATTTCTGAAATGCTATTTTTTAAAAAAAAAAACCTCTTTCCCCAGGTAAATACTAGACTAGATGATTCGCAATTCTTATTCGTTAAAGCTTTTTGAGAGCTACAGTGAAACTCTCCCTCAAGTAACATAAAAAGAGGAAATGATACAAAGGGAACTGGGTAAAAAAAAGTAATATAATAAGTAGCTCAGGGAAAGCAAAACAGTGACCTTGGGCCAGTCACTCTCTTTCAGCCCAGCTCACTCACAGGATTGTTGTTGTGAGGAAAACAAGAGGAGAAAAGTATGTTGGATATGTTCACTCCCTTGAATTATTTGTAAAGATAATAAAGATGGGAGAGAAATAAATAAAATAAATTAACAACAAAAACAGGAATATTTTTGCTTTGTGTCCAACCACTAATCTTCAACAGATCAGGTAACTATTATACAACTGGGATACTATCGCAACAATAATAGCAGTAGAGATTCAGAAGCTAAATGTTGGAAAATGCCAGAGAGATTTATTTTAAAGTTGGTTGCTGTGTGAATACATGTTTATACTTAAGCTCTGTGAACAGTATTATTTTTTTTTAAAGAATACCTTAAGATCTGCCTTCAGAACGAAAATGATTCAGTTGCTTTTCTGGCACAGAAAGTTGAGAGGGGTCTGTCAACAGAAACTGCCCAAAGGGGAGCCAACAATTTGAATACCTAGCATGCCCTCACTAAGCATTCCAGTCTGGCAAGAATTTAGAGTTCAGCTGGTACCAGCCAAGGTCAGTAGCAACTTCAAGATGCAGTGAAGAAATGCTCTCTTTTTCCTTTTCATCATACAAACCAATTTCTAATCTTATGTAGAACTCGATGCTGATGCTGTTTAAACAAAAATGTAATTTTAATATAGGGCAGAAAGAGGACTCAGTTAATGATACATACCAAGTGCTATGATATTAGGTATCAGGAATACAGTAGATTTTATTTTGCTTAAGAAGGAGATATACAGAAAATATTTGATTTATTTAGGCAGCAAACTGTTTTTTTTCAGAGCTCAGAAATTAACTAATGTCAGTTCTGGTTAATAAGAGAATGGGATACTACCAAGAATATTAAAGTTATAGATATACTGAAAGACAAAATATATATTTGAGGAAGACAATGGTAGATCAAGGACTTTATTGTTGCCAAGAAAGCTGCATGTTTATATCTGTATAGTCACCAGGACTAACTCTTTACTTTTCTGTAGTATTTTTCTCCTGATCAAACTCATAAGAAAATATACTAGACTCAGTCCTAGATTGTGATCTATGAAAATGTCAAGCTTTTTAAAGTTTAACTATTATTCTTTCATTCCAAGAAATAGTAGCTATAAACTGGCTCCAGTCAATCAAGTAAACTGTCCC
Organism: Acrochordus granulatus; assembly: GCA_032468055.1. Taxonomy (NCBI): domain Eukaryota; kingdom Metazoa; phylum Chordata; class Lepidosauria; order Squamata; family Acrochordidae; genus Acrochordus; species Acrochordus granulatus. Next base: position 5,509 of record JANHZU010006376.1, on the reverse strand, counting down.
AAACTGGAGCAGACTTAAAAAATCAGAAGAAAATAGCCATAGGGAAGAATGGAACTAGGGTGGATTAGGATCATTTTGATGAATTATTTTGGGCTTTGGTGTTTTTTATCTTGAGTCATGTTTTGTTTATACTTGCTGCATGTATGTGGAAGTATATTTTTCTCTGGAAGATTCTTGGTATTTCCCTTTTCCTTTCTCCCATTGTCTTCAATTCTTATTAGGATCTTAATCGACATAATCAAAACACTTGCATTGCATCTTTGTCTGCTCAAATCAGCATCTTCATTCTGACTGGAATTTAGCCTCTCACACATATTAAGGTTGCTTTACAGATAAGTTGAGAAAGGAGAATTTTCTTCTTTTCTGAGTAAAAGAGCAGATGATGGAAGCATATCAAAGAGTTAATCTATGTCCCCAGGAATGTGCAAGGGTGTGACTATGGGGAAATAATTTAAGGAACCCTGCATAAGGGATCGTTATCATATCCTTATAACAAGAGGAAGAACTGAAATGTTAATTACTGGTTTGGAAGGAAGCAACAAAGAGCTGAAATTGTACTTCAAACAGACAAATACTCCCTTAAATAATCTTCATGAAGCCTTTTCCCACTCTCTCACTTGATACTTTTGGGAATGGAGTGGGCAATAGTAAAAATAAAGAAAATTTATAGGAAACTGAGAAAATAGTCATCATGTAAACCTTCCCCTCCTTTTCATTTGTAGCTAAATATATCCACAGTTTAAGTAAAAAGATTAAAACTACTGATACAAGAGTGTGAATGATAGATAATCTTTGAATAACTGTATTTCTATATAAAACAAATATATTTGGGGAGAAAACCACACAGATTCTTCACAGAGTGACTACTTACTGTTATATTCAGTGCTGGCTTGACATGTTCTCTGTTACAGTAAGTTATTTAGTTGCAACATCAAAGAAGATGAAAAGAAGCCATGGAATGTTGTTTTGGGGAATTGTGGAATGTATTTATCTGTGATATATATTGTAATGAAATTACTAGAATAGCATGGAGAACTTTTTCCTATGCACTTTAAGGAATGCTACACAAAAAATCTTCCTTGGGGCCTCCATTGATGAATCAGGCTTTTGTAATGTGATGAGAATGCACTACAGAAATCTTGGGAAAATAATTTTTCCTCTTTTTAATTAGTCCATGGATTAGAGTACTTGTAGATATTAACAAGGCAACATTTAACAAATGTTCAGACATTTCCATTAGTGCCCTGATCATCTGCATTTAGCTAATTTGCACACAAAAATACCCCCTACGGACTCCATGAAATTTAATGCCAGAAACCATGTAATGCAGTTTCATATTACAGTAATTTCACCACTTACATTGATATACTCCAGAGCATTTATTAATGTACTGAAAGATGAGAAGTATTATGAATAATTAAAAATAAACTAGACTTGTCAATTAAATTAACAATGTACATTTTATACTGCATGAATCCAGCTTTTTATTGTTTTCTCCCCTTTTAAATATGTGATTGTCTTTTGGTTCACAAAATCCAGTACTTTCAATGGACTTTCAAGGCATAACAATGATTAATCAGTGTTTCCTTGTATAAATAAAAAAATCTACAGTGAGGAATAAAAAGTGTGTGTATGAAAATAGGTGAGAAAGAAATATATTCCCCTTTCAGGAAAAGTTTGTTATACAAATACATTCAGAGAATTTTAAAGAAGGACCTCTACTGACCTAAATCTTGAGGATAGTGGTTTATCTGAGTCTTTATTTGCCTGTGCTTTTCTAAATCAACCTTAAGCAAAGTACAGAAATGGGGTAGTTCTTCAAGTCATCAAGGGTAACTTAAAATTAATCAGAAAAATCTTTCCTCCCTCCTGCTTCTTTTTCCTACTTATATACAATTTCCACCCATTTTGCAGATGAAAGAGAATTCATGGCATCTGAGCACAGACATTGTATCTCTGTTGTATATAGGGACCCAGTAACTTTACATGGTTGTGAGGCTTGTATGCTCTTAGGAAGGTGAGAACTATGCCAGAAGTTCTACCATACTGGACAGATCTCATCAGAGGAGCCAGCAAAAAGTTCTCCCTCTCATAAAAAATATGATGAGATGTAATTTACAGAAAACTATACAGGCTCAGTTGTCACCCAGGTAAACAAGGACTGTGCTAGATGTTGTTGGGGTTCCTGGATATCTGGTGAAAAATGGGCTACAGGACTCAACTGAAGAAGGAAATCCAGTGTCCTTTCCAAGAAAATCCCATGGACAAAAGGCCCTTTTCATTAAAGGGGATTGGAATGCTAAAGACAAAGGAAACCAGAAGATAACTAGAATAACAGGCAAGTTTGGCTTTGGATAGAAAATGAAGCAGGGCAAAAGCAAACAATTTTGTCAAGAGAACATGCTGGTCATAACAAACACTATTTTCAAACAACCCAAGTTGGGACTCCATACATGGACATCACCAGATGGTCAACACCAAAGAAGAGGTGGTAAAAATACACAGAAGATCAATACAAGAAAGATCTAAATGTTCCTGATAACCATGATGGTGTGGTCACTGACCTAGAGCCAGACATCCTGGAGTGTGAAGTCAAGTGGGCCTTAGGAAACATTGCTAACAACAAAGTAGTGGACAATATTCCAGCTGAACTGTTTAAAATCCTAAAAGATGATGCTGTCAAAGTGCTGCACTCAAATGCCAGCAAATTTGGAAAATTCAACAGTGACCACAAGACTGGAAAAAGTCAGTTTATGTTCCAATGAAGGGCAATGCCAAAGAATGATCAAACTACCATATAATTGCATTCATCATTTCACAAGCTAACAAGGTTGTGCGCAAAATATACTACAAGCTAGGCTTCAGCAATATGTGAACTGAGAACTACCAGAAGCACAAGCTGGGTTTCAAAGAGGCACAGGAACCAGAAATCAAATTATCAACATGCATGGGGTCATGAAGAAAGTGAGGAATTCCAGAAAAAACATCCATTTCTGCTTCACTGACTACACTAAAGCCTTTGATTGTGTGGATCACAACATTTCACTTCGAATTTATAAATTGGAACCAATTTATCCATGGCTGGTTCTGTGAATGCACTAATCATTAGGTAAAATAAAGGTTTCCTTGCCAATCATGCCTGACTTGAGGGAGAGGAGCTCATCTCCGTTTCTTAACTAAGGAGACAGCATTGTCTGAAGTCACTTCCATAGTCATGTGGCCAGCGTGACTTTATGCCAAGGTGCACGGAATGCTGTGGTGGCAAGAGTGGTTAAGATCCTGGGCATGTCAGCCAGAAGGTCGGCAGCCTGAATTCAAGGCCCAAGCACCACTGCATAATGGGGTGAGCTCCCATTGTCTGCCTAGCTCTTGCCAACCAAGCAGTTCAAAAATACGTAAAAATGCAAGTAGATAAATGGGTAGCTAAAGGGAGAAATCAAATTTATTAGCAAAGAAAGGAAAAGAAGACAATTATAATATATCATCAGAAGAGAAATTTTTCTAACTTACAAACTGTTCTGGCAACATTTACCTGATATGTCTGCAGGATATACTCGAGTCCTTCCAATATTGGGGAGTAAATGATTTATGCTTGGCAGTGGCTGAGACTCTACTGTGTTTTCTTCCTGAATTGCTGTCTATAGTTAATAAACAAAGATGTCTTCATCATTGTGTCACAGTCAGATTTAATACTATTTAGAAAAATTAATCACCTGAGAACTGAAAGAATGCTGATCTTTCTGTATAACATTTAAGAAGAAAGAAAAATACCAAGTTGGAGTATCAAATGGAGGAAAAAACTATCCCAGAGAGAAACATACAACTTTATTTTATATGCTTTTTAGTATTTTTGGTGGTGTAGAACAAAGAACACTGCTAAAATGTGGGGGGAGAATCATATATTTATTTGTATGCTGTAAATTAAAACAGGAGGAGAATCCAGTTAGTACTTACAAAAGGTTGTTCAGCATCATCTTCTGCGAAAAACCAGTCATGCTATAATTTAAAATAAAAGAAGTGAAAAACTCCACCGAAATGAAAGAATTAAGATGTGAACATTGAAGAAATAGGGAATACTTTGTAAGAAAATCAACGTTCAGGCTTTTAAAGATATAGATCTATCTGAATAGCATGAAATGAATTCACTTACTTTTTGGATAAGTGTTTCTACAATTTTGTATTGATCTGGCATATGAGTAACCATATTAGTCATGTTGTCTTCAGATGTCCTCACCAATGTTGGACCAAATACTATTGCCAGGTTTCTTGGTTCCATCTAAAGAATAAAATAAATCTGGTTCCATCTAAAGAATAAAATAAATGTTTCTCATTTATACTAGGCATATCCTTATATATGTGCATATGTCCCTTAAAAAGCAAAAGCACCTGACAGTAAGACTGATTTTACTAAATTAGACTTTTTAGAATGAAAATTCAAAGCAACAGCTCATCAATGTATGAAAATGATTTATGTAGCAAATCAGGAACCTGCTATATTTCATCCATCATTATCTGTTCCTGGATTTAATTATTTTTCAGTGTTCTTAAGCAAAGGTCCAGAAATACCAACAGTCAAGCTTGGTTGTATATATTTCTCTTTTTAATCTAAAATAGTACATGAATCTCTCAACATGTTAAAATCCATGTTATGCAGATTCTCTCCCCCTTTTTTTCTTCTCGAGAAACGAGCTCATGCTGACAGTAAGTTTTCCTCACTCAATCTCAGCTACATCAAGATAACTTGTATTAGCCCCTTCCATACAAAGAGGGGAATAATGGATAAATAATAAAGGTTGGCTGCCTGCACTTGTCATTCTACCACCTCCACACTGGTGTCAAGCCAGATAAATTGGGGAGGATGCAGGTGCTCATTGACCCAAGCACTAATTGACAGTAAAGATCTGAAAGTGCACCGGGTTAAGGAAGATAAAAAAGGGAAGTATGTACAGAATAGGAGGTATAGCAGTACTGTATATATAAAGAGACATGGCAAATACCATGTGATCTATTTTTTGAATTACTGAACGGTGTAGTTTTTATTTGGTTCCTTCTGAGGACGAAACCCCATTGGAGTTTGAAAGCTAAAGGGAATAAAATTAGCAGTTCCATCCCGGTGTATAACTCTCCTATTATGGAATTTATAAACAAATTGTGGTTCTAATTCTACACTTTACAATATTCCTTTTCTACTGGCTGCATCCTTTTGATGAACATTTTACTGTTGAAACAGAATTTCATGTATTTGTTATTATTTTTTGTTGTCTTGCAAGTGTACCGAGAGTTGCTGTACCAGAGTCAAATCTTGGCCAATATAATATCTAAATCTGAATCTTTGTTTCTTCATCTGTTTTTCTCACATATACTTACAGCAGTGGTTTTCATAAATGTTCATCATGCTAAGACAGCCATAGAGCCAATTGAACTAAGAAATTCAGGCTACAATATTGACATTCCAAATAATCTGGAGTATGCCTTATATCTAGAAAAAACAAATTATATTTCCATAGCT
>JANHZU010006375.1:40941-61352 GCA_032468055.1 Acrochordus granulatus | reverse complement strand
GGGTGGGAGGATGAATGGGAGGATGAATGAATGCATGGATTAGTGGATGGATGGGAAGGTGGTTGGGTAGATAGATGGGTTGGTAGGTGGATGGATAAGATGGCAGGCAGGCAGGCAGGCAGGCAGGCTATAAATTTGATTGAACATTCATTCACAATTGCTGGCCAACATCCCATTTCAACCAATCCAGTTCAAAAGAGTTCACCTCTTACTTAGAGAAGAACTTCCAGGATAGCAGAGGCAGGGAGATTTCACCTTTCCTCTTGAAGAAATTACCCTTTGCCCACCTTGAAGATATTCCCTATTAGCAGTAAGGCAGATGGAGAAAGACAAGACCTCACCAGCCTTTCTCCTTGGGCTTTTCACAGGCAGAAGTGAACGAGTGTCCAATCAATCATATTTAAACAAAAGCCACTCTGGCCCTAGGGCCTTTTAAAAAGCTGCTTATTTAATTAAAAGTCCCATTTTCCATATTTATGGCTCTTGATTCAGTTAAATATTAACTGCCTGGGCCAGGGTGGGTTTATTCTTTCTAGGAAGCAACCTAGGAGGGAAGATTCATTCATTGCTTGCATTCAATCAGAGAGAGAGAGAGACTCCTGTGCTCCCCGAAGAAGATGGGACATTCCATATTCTGCACACCAAGTACTTGAGAATGCACAGAATTGTTTTCTGAAAGCGATATATTTCGGAGGCACTACTTAATCTCCTTGCTCACTCACAGAAGTGTGATCTTGAGCTGGAATCCATGTTTTGATACATCTTCATATGCATACATGAGTCAGATCACATGCATAAATCTGAGTCTTGCACTAGCACGATGGGATGTGAATGTGTGGGCGGGCATATGAAGCTGTATAAAAACAGGACTCCAGCTCTACTGTGTTAGATCACACTTTTGCTGTGTGATCTATATCACTTTCAAAAAACAATTCTGTGCATTCTCAAGAACTTGGTGCGTAGAATATGGAGCTAGAAACCACAGACTCAAATTTATTTCAAACATTAAAGATGGGACAGTGTTAGGAATTCTATCCCAGCTGTAGACTTGCAGACAAGTCCCAACACAACCCAACATATTCTTCTTCATGAAGCTATTGACCGGGTTTGGGAATAAAGCCCTATTAGAAGAGTTCTGAGAGGACAGTAAGAACTATTAAACGGTGGAAGAGCTTCCCTCCCAGAGCTGTGGGGGCTTCAACACTGGAGGTTTTCAAGAAAAGATTGGACAACCATTTGCCCAGGACCTTATAAGGACTCCTGCCTAGATCAGGGGGCTGGACTAGAAGGCCTCCAAGATCCCTGTGATTCCATGATTCTATTCTAAGACTTGCTAAATGTGACACATCTAATGGTTTGTGCCAACCAGATGAATTCAGGGATGTGTTTAATAGTAGAACCCTTGGAGCGATATCTAAGGGACTTCCTCAATATCTGGAAATATTGAATGTATCAGACCTGGCCACCCTGATTTTACAAAAAACCACCTGCTTGGAACTGCCTATATTCTTAGATGCCACCTTAATAATTCTTAGCTCTTTAGTTAGGACTTGAATTATTAAATTTCCACCAGTCTAAGAGACTGTGAATCTAATTGTAGATTAGATATGATTAGATATGATCCACATATAATAATAATAATTGTTATTTGTGTCTTACTGGGTTTTTTTTAACTCTGCTGTATGCTTCCCAAAGTCACTTGTTTTGTGAGATGGGCAGCTGTACAAATTCTAAAATAAATAAACAAATAAATTCTACAAAAATGAACAAGATGATTCTGCTTTTCTGTTCTTCTCATGGATCAGATTTAAGATTGCTGCTTCTATTTCAGGAGGAACGTGACAATGAGTAGCTGTTGAGAAAACTGGTTCCTCCATGTATTTATTCACTCCCTTTTTAAATTGGGAGTCCTCATCACTTCTGGTGCAAGTCAAGACCACCATTGAATGACTGATTGATTGTGTACCATCAAGTTTCTTCTTATTCCTAGCAACCAATAGTTAGAGTTTCTCCATGACATTTTGTCCCTAATGTGGTTCTTCTGCTCTTTCGATGGTGCCCTCAGCACCATGGTAACAGAGTACCTCCCTCTTGCTGCTGGTCACCCTCTTCTTCTCTTTCCTTCCACCTTTCCCAGTGCTAGAGCCTTCTCCAGAAAGCTGGGGTCTTCATACGATGTGTCCAAATTATGCATCGGGTAAAGAAGCCCTTTTAGTTTGGTCCTGAATCCTTCCACTTTTAGCTTCAGTGGATGTTCCTGAGATCAAATATAGTGAAAAAGGGAATATTTACCTCTATCAATTTTTTCCATGCCAGGCATGGAAATCTCATCCTGGCTCAAGGAGAAACTTCTGTGCTTTCAATTTGTTCCATTTCTGCAGTGACTGCTTTTGAGAGGCAAGCACCAGACCTTGGAAGTCATCAGACCTCTTCCATAAAAAGTACAATTCATTGGGAGTCACCTTTGTGTGAGTTGGATGGCCATATGAATTTGCTTAATAAATAATAAATATGCATCGCAATACTGTCCTTTTATTTCTTGCCTTTGAAAAAAAGAAACTCAAATCTCTCCCTCAAAGCAGTGCTGTCCAGGTCAAAAATGGCAGTTGCGATTGGAGCCAACAATGTGACTTTTTTGACTCCAGGTGCCCCTGCCTCAAGAAAAAAATAATTCGAGTCGCTTGTTTCATTTCATTTTCTTTTTTCTAAAGACAAAAGATCTTAGTTCTTTCCCTGTTCTCATAAATAATGCTTCTTTGTCGTAGAACCATAGCGATCCCCTTAGGAGTGTGTCTGTATGTATAACCATGCGCAAGAAACAGACCACTTTCCCATTCTTTATATTCAATTTGTGAAACATAAATTGAATGGACTGAGCTTTAATGAATTCTTTTCAGTCCAGTGCTTATCTGTCCCAAACAGTTGAACACTTGAAAGCTTTGTTATCACCTCATTCGCTTGTTGGGCCATCAATGACCTTGGCACTCTTGGTGCAGAATGTCAGCATCTCTCTTGGAACCGAAGCCGGGAGCTGAAATCTCCTTTCACTAACTAACCCCCATGCAAAGGAAGCTGTTTCGTTCTGTCTTCTGGCATTTAATTCATCGCCGCTTTGGCCTGCTCCGAAAGGAGCCGTAGATCTTAGGTGAGTTTCAGATGGGAGACCACAAGGAAATTCCGGAGCTGTAGATCAGACTGGGGGCCGGAAAAATATCCCAGAAGAAGGCAGTGGGAAATGGTTTCTGAACCTTTCCTCTCCCCCCGTCCCGGGAAAAAACAACACGGATTTATTTATTAAGGCGTCAAAAGCTGAGCTTAACCCGAGGGAGACTTCATTGCTGGCCTTCTCTGATTAGAGGCAGCATCTGGGTTTCGAGAAAAATCTCTCGTACGGGACCCGTTGGATCGCTTCTGACGGATTTCCCATCGCCCCGCTTGCCCACGTCAAGGGAAGGACCAGAAATGGGCATGGCCAGATCCACATTCGGCTGAGCTGTCTCAGGTAGTGTGTCTCAACCGTGGCAGATTGGGTCGCGCGGCCGTGGGTCACACTAAATTAGTATCATGCCTCAGCGACGCACCAAATTAGGCTTAGCCGTAATATGGATTACGGACTTAGGCACAGCATCTCACACGCGCCCAGCTGTCATGACTCAGGAATCCAGCGGTAGGGACTGATAGGCTGTCTGTCCGTAACCAGTCTCAGAATTCAGTCAGTAAGGCTTGGTTAGACCAAACCCTGATTTAATCTCGGTAATTCCTTCCTAATAATAGCTCAGCATTCTGCAAGCGAGGTTTAAAACTGATCAAGGCTTCGTGTAATGTGAAAACCCCTCTAATATTTGTCATGCAAGGGAAGGCTGGGTGATGCCTTCCTGGAGTTGCTTTCATGTAATTATTTTTTAAATGGTTTATTTGGAAATTTCATTTTGTTTTAGGAAATTAAGCATGTTGTAAATCAAGCTGGGGATGTTTTTGCAATAAAAGCGGTGGAATGTAATTGTTCGAACAGAATTAAATACAATTTGTAAGAATATTGAGAAGAACAGGCGCTTCCTTCCTTCGTNNNNAGGCCGGCCCTTTTCTGCCTTCCTTGCCTTTTGGCACACAAACCCTTGCAGCCCCCCCCCTGCTCTGAGCCCCAACTTTCTCCGAGGTCTCATCTCTGGGGGGGTAGAAGTGGGGAATGTCAGAGGCAGACCCCACCCCGCAGCCGTCTGAAGCTGCCAGTGCCCGGGAGATTTGTCGGGACCGCGGAGTCCCGCCGCCACCCCAGGCACGAGCCTCTGCCTCCTTTCGCAGCAAGCGAAATGAAGCGACAGCGGACCCCACTTCAGCGCCAAAGCGGTGGCAGGGGCGGCCGAGACACTGCGTGTGCATGCACACGTGTGTGTGTGTGCGCGAAGGGTGGCGGCGGAGGCAGAGCAGGTCATCTCGTGGAGCTGGCAGTTTCCTCCGGGGAAGGTGGGACGGGACGGACGGAGGACTGGAAGGGAGCGAAAACCGCGGGGGGGAGGGGGGAGAGACACCAGGTTATCAGAGAAGTGTGAAGACAATAACGCAATCTGACATTTCTGAAATGAGACCCCCCTGGTTGCCTTGGCAACAGCTCACGTGGGAACCGTTCCCAGGAGACGGCGGTGAGATGTACTATAAATGATGTTTGATTAGAATTTAAATCATTTAGGTGGAGAGGAGATAGGCCTTTTGTCAGCAAGGAGCCCGGGGGGGTCAGCTGCCAGGCAGCTGGGCTCAAGTGTATTAGCCCGGGCATGTATAACGCTGGAGAAGGGAGGAAAGGTCACTGGGGGCGTTGATTACTTTCGTCCTCGTCATCCTGTCACTCGCGGTAACCTCTCCATCCTGCGTGGCGGTGCTGCGGGGGGGGCGGAGGCAGGGAGAAAGGAAGGGATAAGGACCCCCGGCACTCCCACCCTCCTGAGCCAGGGGCTCTGCACGGGGAGATCCCCAAACTCAAAATGCCAAGCTTGGGGGCGGGATCACAACCCCCTCCCACGCCCTCCTTGCCAGCATCTTGACTTTTTCGACCTACCCTGCTGCCAGCCCCACTAGGTAGTCGAGACCGGGAAATCCACTCTGCGGGAAGACTAAAGCTCACTTCCTTGGGATTGGCCATGGCAGGCGAATGCTGCCGGCCACGCTGTGACGGGCCCCTCGCTCAGCTGCTCTACCGGCTCGGGGACGGGGCCCGCCTGAGCCGCTCCTCAGGGCTGCCTGGTGGTCCTGGCCTCAAAGGGTGCCGGCCCTTTGCCTCCACGGCGGCTCCTGCACGCCCCGTGCAAGCGATCCAGCAGCCCCTTCGTCCCAGAAGCGTTTTTCCTCATCTGGCAGGGTTCCCGCTCCTTCCAAAGTACCTGCTCCAGGAGAGTGAGCCCGTTGCACCTCAGTTCTTCGAACAAGTACTCTTACCGGAAAGTGGAGAGTCGATCCCGTCCATCACAGTTTCTCGGCGGAAGGACCAGTTGTGGCGGGCCGCCCTTCCTCTGAAGTGTTCGAGCGCGGGCTGCGCATGCTTTAATGTGAATCCCAGCCCTGAGTTGGACCAAGCCACGTGGCCAGTGGTTTGAACGTCGAGTTCGCGGGAGGAAGGCGGAAGACGAGTATATGGAGCCAAGGGAAGAGGTGCTCAAGAGATGCCGTCTTCGGAAGCAGGAAAGGCCGTAAGCGGACAGCAAACCTGCTCTTGTCGCTGCCGGTTTGGAAGGCGCCGGCTGGTCCCAGAAGACGGCACCTCGGAAGAGCGTTCTCGTCCAGCCTGCGCGGACTGTGGCTTGCTTCGAGGCTGACGTGCCGACCGTGCTGAACAAGCCGCACTGGCCAGGCTCGCGTGCAACCCTGAATTGTGCGGGCCAGATGCCCACAAGCGCTGAGGGGCGGGCCAACCCCGAAGGAGAGCGCCGCACGATGGCTCACAGCCAGTCGATCGCTCCGCAGGCTGGCCACTTCGCAGGGATGCTGTACCAGGAGGTCCCGCGCGTCGGTGAAGGGCTGTGCCGACGGGCCGTCCAACCTGGCGCCTCTCTTTGTTTCGCAGCAGCTGCCACGGCGTGCCCTGCAGTGATCGTGAGGCGGACTGGTGCAGGCCAAGGTGCCAATCCGACGCCAACCAACTTTTGGCCAATGTGACGCCAATGCGCTACCAACCAACATGGCGCTACGGTGATGCTACCCATTTTTTACCAAGCTGCAGTGAAAGGGCTGGAAGTCCATAAGAGCGAACGTCGGTAAGAGACTCTGGACCAACGTTTCTCAGTCTCGGCATCGGGTTGGGGGATTCTGGGAGTTGAAGGCCACGCATCTTCGAGTTGGCAAGACTGAGAAGCGCTGAGAGAGATGCTACAATTCTGTTCCTCTTTTCAACTGTGAAACAGCGCAGAGGAGGATAATGAACATTCAGTGCCGCCCAGAAGACATAAAACCCTGCTGCAAATCAGGGAACAACAACAACAAAATTAAGGAGATCATCTGAGACTCCAAAACCAAGGGATGCCCAACTTTTCCCATTCAAATAGTACTGAAACGGTTGGGACCCCTCACTTCCACATCTTAAATGTTACAACAGCAAAGCATGTGAAGACCAAGACGCTGGATATGCGCGATTTAAAAAAAAAAAATCAGTTCTTGATCACAGAAATATTGGACCCGCGGGGGATGTTCTGAAAAATCCGAATGATCGTCAAACGCAGCACCCTTCGTCAACGTGCGCAATCCCCTTCCAAAGCCGTTCGAGCACATGGATATTGCTGCAAGACCTTGTGGCCCTGAGCTTCACAACTGAGCAAAGCAAGAGTGGAGAAACTCTTTGTTTTGTCCAGTTTCAGACTTTCGTTGTTTGGCTTCCTCGGTTATGAACTCAGATTCCACAGCAACGGAGAAGAGAGAAGAACTTTGCGTGGGCCTGTTTTCTTTTCCCGTTCGATGCATCATTTTATGCACTTGCATCATGGACCTGTTGATGCCGTCTAACGTGTATAATAGGAAGGTTGAAAAGATTAATTAGGAGTGTACAACAGTCACCGCTTTGTAAATGCATTCAGATTAGAAGCCTCAGTTGGGGGATTTTGCGTCCTCGGGGCATTTCACGTGTAAAAAGCATCTTAATGACAAATGCTGAGCTGGTTCTTTTCACAGCTGAAATGGACCTCAGTATGCATCCTTGGTGGGTCAGGTCTTTCCTCTGCATTTATTCAGGTCGATTCATTCTTGCCCTTAGCCACTTGTTTCTTCTCGGCTCCTTGTGGTAGGTGTTTCCTATTGTCTACATTTAAATTCAGTGTTCATTGTTAGGACACAGTTTTTAAAGAATAAAAATAGAGATTTTCTGAATGAGGCCAGAGATCTGCCTGATGTCACAGGCTGGGCTACAGAGTGACCAACAAGATGGAGGCAACAAGCTCAAGCGATGGACAATTGTCCTCTTTTTCTCTGGTTCCTTATTATGCAGTCTGTGACTCTGGAGGTAGTTAACAGCCATGAATGTTAGACAGGGGCTCATAAAGTTTCTCCCTTCCAATAACATCTGTTAGTTTGAAAAGATGCCACTGGACTCCCAATGTTTGAATCCTAGTAACTGATAGTTCACGTCTCCTGGATGTATCCGATCCACTCTTAAAACTTTCACTTGCCTTCAATTTGGCATCATCCCTGGACCAGGATGTTCTAGTGATGGGAGCTCATACTCTGATCATCGTTGATTGGATGACCAAAATGCCCTTTATGTGGATCTACTTTTCAAGGTGACCCAGGGACTACCACTGGGACAAAATGTTGCTAGAGTGCTGGTGGGTCAACCCCACCAGTGTAGAATAGCACCAGTTTTGAATCAGCTTCTCTGGCTTAGATATCAAGAAAAGGCCTAGAGAGAGTCTCCGCTCCTTGCAGAGTACATGGGCCGTGGATCAACTACTCAACCGTGACGACTTGAAGATGTGTGAACTTCAGCTCCCAGAATTCCTCAGCCAGACATGTGGACCAGCACCCAGAATTCATCTCTGGTAACTGAAATCCGCAAATTGCCAAGGTTGAGAAATACAGGATTAGACCTTGGCCTCTTCTGCAGTAGCTCCGCGGTACAGAACTCTCCCATGAAGTACATGTAGCCTCAACCACCTTGAATTTCTCAAACATATCGGGATTGCTGCTCCCATGTGCTCCCAATATGCTGCTCCCATATTCAGCTCTAATTGATTGTAGCGCATCCTGAGAACTTTGTTTTAAGAACTTTTTATTTTTTCTAGCGTTCTGCTTTCTGTCTCTGCTGAGAATCCATCAGGGTTGAGGCATCTTATAAGAACTGTTAAAAATGGCGACCTGATGGCTGCAAATTTACCTGTTGGATCAAGACATCCCTCCTTTCAGGCAGTATGCCAGAGGGGTTAACAGATCAAGGTAGCAACCACGACCATGCCTTCTGGCGTGGTCTATCAAAACCTTCCTCTTCCGAAATATTTTTTAACTTTTTAAAATTCGCCCGTGAGATGATTCCCAGCCATTTTATAGTATTCCATCCTTCCAAAGCAATGAAACACAACGCAGGGCCACCAGAAAGTTGCCACCTCTTCTCTTTGAGGCGGCAAATCATTTCAAGGAGATGTTAGATTTGCAAAGTTGAAGCAGTCAGAAGGAGAAGGAGCTCTTGGCCTGGAACCGGGAAAACCGCGGTGCGGTGAGAGAGCGTGAGAAACACTTCTGGGCAAGTCCTCAGTTGCAGTCTTCCAGGACACAGCTGTCTTTTCATTCTGAGTGAGAGTCTTTTAATTGGACACTTGATAAAACTGCAAAGCTGTCGCAGGTGCAGGCTTGCAGCCTGCCGGGCACATGGCCTTGGGACTGTGGGGAGACTGTTTAACAGCCATACATCCTGATGCAAACTGCATTAGCACTGGAGCTCATACTCCTGAGCTGGAAAGTGAGGAACTAAGGATCTGCCTTGGCCACAACTGAGCTTTGTTGCATGCATGGAACAAGGAAGAAACATTGCATGGTGCCTGCATTTCCCATGGCTGAAGACCACGTCTGCTTCCCCAAAATACGTACCATTTCATCTTACTTCCTCCTTTTCGTTGCATTTTGCACCTCCTCCTCATTTCAAAAAGGACCATGAGCCGCATCTCTGCACTCTTTGGAGGCCCAGTGCAATGGTTAAACTATCAACCTCTGCATGCTAGTGCACAGTGGTTTGTTTATGTGTCTGCTCCCAGGCTCCCTAATGGCTACGATTTGCAGTCTCCCGATTAATGCCCTAAATAGTGGCAGATTATCTCAGATGGTTGTAATTGGAAAGAGGTGTGATGTTGGCCCCTAGCTGGGAAACCACAGATGGGTATTTTGTGGTGCACCAGGCACAATAAAAAAAAAGGCCTTTCAGCAGGTGTATCTTTGGAGCAAGGCAGCACTTGCCTGTTGACAAAGCTCCGCCACCTCTCTATTCCCAGAGTGCCCAAATATTTATTTTTGCTTTTTCTAAGAGATTATTTCCTGCCACCACGTAAAAGGTAAAGAAGGACAAAGGGAGTAGATCGGATTACGTCTCAGATGGCCCACGTGTTCAACTTCGAAAAACAAGAAAGGTGCATTTCCAACCCCTGAAGTGCCAAGAGGCTACTCAGTCTTCCCATTCCTTGTGTGCCACTTTTCACTATGTTTAATCTGAATAAGTCCTACTTTTACTCATCACTGGTCTCCATCCTGTATGGACAATGGAGCCTGCCCAGCTCTCTGTGGAGTTCCCAATTCATTTTATCCCGATATCTGGCCTGCTCACCCGGAGCAGCGATTTCACAAGGAACGGGGCAGAAATCCAACATTTTAGCATCACCATGACTGAGGAAGCACATCCAATTTCCCTCAAAATAATGCCAGTCGTTGGAATTTCATATGGCTGGGATACGATGCATCTTGTGCATGTGTCCCTTCGGATCAGTTCTGGCTACTGGCAACTGACTGGACGATTCCCTGAAGGTTTCCTGGCAAGGTCTGCACTGACTGCCTCAGTCAGTGACTGCCTCAGCCACTGACTGCCTCCTTCCTAAGGCTGAGGGAGAGGAACTGGCCAAGCCGACCCGGATGGCTTTGTGCCAAGGCAAGACGAGAACTCACCGTCTCCTGGTTTCTAGCCTGGCGCTTTAACCGCTAGACTAGTGACCATAACCAATGTTGCGGGGTTTTTTTCCTGGTAGTCATTAAGCAAATGCCGTGGCTGCCAAGAAACCCATTGTTTGCTGTGGGATGTTTTTTTCCAGAAACTGGAAGTAAATGCTGGTTTCCTGCAAAAACGTTGTAAATCGTGGTTACCTGACTGCGACTTTACCTTTTACACGTGACTGCAAATGGCTGTAAATGCAGGCCAGTTGCCAAATGCCCCTAATGTGGGCATGCGACTTGGGGGGGGGCATCAGAACTTCAAATCTGGGTCCAAAGTCCCTTTTTCAAGGTCCTGTGTAATTTCCGACAGTTGCTAAGCAACTGGTCTTAAGTCAAGGATTACCTGTAATTATTTATTTATTTTATTCATCCAACTTATATGCTGCCCATCTCACGAAGAGCGACTTTGGGCACTAAGAGCTGAGGGTTGAAGCTGGAGCTGGGATAGGTGAAACAAACCCGGGATCAATTTCGTTCCAAAACCCAAAGTGCAAGCTTATATAATATATAATAATTCCCAATGTAAATTCCCAATGTAATAATTCCCAATGTCAGGCATTCAAATTTATTTTGCGTTTGCATTTGTGTTTTCATCCACGTTTTCCTTCCATCTAGACCCACTCCAAGAGTTGACGCAAGGCCTACATAGTTGATCGGCTCAATCCTTTGTGATGATTTATTTATTTACTAAATTTATATGCCGCCGAAATCCGAAGACTCTCGGCGGCTAACAACAATAAAACAACAACAACAACGTATTAAAAACAATTAAAATAAAAATAAACCCCCCATTAAAACAAAATAAAAAACCCGGCAGACTCGCGAGGTAGGCAAAAGATTTAGAACATAAACATATTTATGCCTCCTTAAGGGTGCAAGGAAATGTCAGTTTGATCTCACACCATATCAGTGGTCTCATTGTCACAAGGGCAGCATAAATAATTAATACTGGATACCTCCTCCACGACACCAGTAATTGTGATGCACACTTTTCTTACCTCCCTGGCTTCAATTCCATTTAAACTGTTGGAGGGTGCAATGATCCAGCTAAGTCACATTGCCAGCTTGGTTCACTCAGCAATTCATCTGAATGTCCTCCAATCTGTATCGTCCCTCCCTCCTTTTTTTCGCTTGTGTGACCAGTCCCACAACCTCACAGTTCTGGTTTTCTCAGTTCTTCCTCATTCCAGCTTGGAATAAAGCAAAGTCTGAAAACCTTCCTCTTTCTGTCTGGCAGGTGGAGAGGGCACCCCCTTCCATTATTTCAGGAAAAAGGGGTTGCTGAAGGAATGCAAAGACCAATTTGACATCGGTGGCTAGCAGACTCTCGCCGATGTGGTACCCTGATGAAAGAATCCAGCACCCTTGTGAATAAGACTTCATCTCCCACAGCTTGCCCAAAGGGGACTCACGGAGGATTAACGTATTAATCTCGGCGATCCTGCATTTCTGACCCTGGTGGTTCTCTTCTGTCTGAGAAGACGGGAGGGATCTCGTCTTCTCCCTTCTCATATCTGCGGGGTTGATTCATGCATTCCCACATCTCCTTCAGGGGGATCCAAGGTGGTGGTGGTGGGGAACATCATCCCTAAACAGAGGTCTCATCTGAGCTGTTCTCTTTACTGCCTTCCTGAGAAGGTCACCCCAGACAGTAAAGTCCAGCTACCAAAATGTCATCTGCATTCCTACAAGGGCTGATGAGAGAATGTAACTTTCAGTCTACAAATCACACAAAACCTACTCAGGGAGCTACACAAAAGCTCCTTGCATGTTTGGTAGCTTTTTCCCCAAAACAGTTCAGTGGGCATGTTAGAAAAAATATGCAATGGCATATTTTCAGTGTTTGAAGTGTAAACATAAGGCACATTAGTCAAAACTGTGGGAGGAATAAGAAGTGGAGGGTATGGACACATGCTGGGTGACCGCGCATTGCAGCTATTGTTGTGGTCACTGCAGCGTGTGGGGGTGTTCTACTCATAACTCCTTCCCTTGAACATGCACAGTTTCTGACCATCCTTTTTTCATTTCTGAACCTTTGAAGCAAGTCTTGTCTTGTCCATCCTGTATGGGAAGAAGTGAGAAATGCTGCCATGCCCTTGGCTTAGAGTTATTCTTAATGAGGAGAACCATGTCAAGACGCTTAGAGAATCACACTTAAAGGATCCCAGTGTCAATAGCAGAAGCCGACACAAGATGTACCACCACATCTGACACTGGTCATTCTGGTTTAGAGCTTGAACAAGAATCAGTCAGGGGGATGCCAATTGTTTTCTGGACAGCCATTAGATAGGAAAGCAGAGGACGGGACTAGTGAATTACCGCTAAGCAGATTTACTTGGGAGTTGCTGGCAGTGAGAATCAGAGCCGATGAGTTGTTGGCTAGATTCAGGGAGAGGCTAGAAACTATCTCTATATAAGGAGGTGCTTTCAGGTTAGGGCTACAATAATTCTTATTTACAGTTCAGTCTTGTTTATCTCATGTCCTGCTCCTAGCTCTGCAGCTTGTTTTAATTATTAAAAAAAATCTCTTTTTGATTAAATGACATGATCAGCTTATCTCTTGGACCTTGGCGACTGGTAAGAATTCTAATTTCCATCGACTTTGGATTCCGTTTCATGACTACAAACCGGTCTGGCAGATTTACACTTTGGATTGCTCGCTAATGAACCCATAGTAGCTCTAGATGAGCTAAGACAATGTCCTTTTCCACTGTCCTCTTGACACTTTCTTAACCTGGTTTTAACAGTGAACTCACTCTAGTCAATTTCATTAATTCTTGGTTGGTTCCTTAAATGCCTCCGGTTGGATTTTCGGTGCTCGTTTAATATGTACCATTCCCTACTCATATCCCAAAAGTAAAACAGATAATAGCGAAGCTTGTGCCTGCTTGTTTACAAAATGGTCCCCCTGAATCTTTATCAGTCTGGAAAACTTCCACTGTGGGTTAATTTGCACTTTTTAACACTGTGGTTCTCCTGTGACCATGTCTCACAAATCTTTCTCCTTCAATATAAGAAAGAGACAGCAATGAGAAGAAGAACTTCAGCAGTTATCCTTCATCTGGTGCTCTCCAGATGCAAAGGGTTGCATCTGCAGCTGATGGTTGAAGATAATCACACGTGTGAACCATCAGATCTGGAGGTTGGTCCTAAGTTAAGAAAAGCTCCTGGTGTTAGCCTTTCAAGATAGACCAGATCAGGAAACGCACGTAGACCACAGGAAGTCCAAAATTATACTGAGATAGACTACAATAACAGAGTCTTGTGCTTCTCCCCTCCCCCTGTTATATCCAAGTGAATGGAGGAAGAGCCATCCTGAGTTAATACTATTTCCCTTCCCAAGACTTAAAGCAAGTTTATCTCCTCTAAATGTTTATAGAACAGTTTCTGAATATTTCCTTCAAGGCCATCTCTCTTTCTCTCTGCATCCTGCTTATGAAGCTGACCTGAAGTAGGAAAGGCTACTAGACTTCCTATCCAATCAGAATCTCTAAGAACTCCTGATTTAATACTGCATAAAACTCATCCAAGTCTTACATTTTGGCTGGAAGGTTGAAAGAGCCTTGAGTTAAGCCTCCCTCTTGTGGTTCCTCCCCAGTGTCAGAACTTTCCTCCTAGTGGGATGAGTGTGCCTGATAACAGGAGATACAAATTCTCATTTAAAATTTCCTGGAAGGCTGTAAATTAACACTGGAGGCACCAGAGCATTGGGGAAAATGAGTCATTGTCCCCTGGCATATGGAGCTAGCTTCTTCATGGGAGGGATGCTTTGCTGAGATTGCAAAGTGCTGACACAGGTTTTAGTTCTTTCGAATGCTTCAAACAATTGGTTAAACGACACCGATGAAGAGATTTCCTTCCTTTGAGCCAACTGGCTGTAGAGGACAGAGGCTTCAACATCTGAAGGACATCAGGTCAGGGTTGGCTGAGGTAAGCCAAACCCAATTCTCAGCAAGATGAAGTAGCCGTGAATCTCCATCCCAGCCCCTGGCTCAAGCATAACAGGTAGCTAAGAATGAGTGAAACTGTAGGGTGAAATTACGCCCTGCTTCTTGGACAGAAGGAAGGGAGGAGAAGAGAAACTATCTCAATCCTCGCTGGAGCTATTACTGCACTGGCCTGATAGCCATATCCATCTTGGTGTATAAATGGATGTGTTCTGCGTGATATTGAGTGGTGTTGGTTGGACGAAAGCACAGGCTGCCTCAGCATTTTCTTCTCCATCAAATGTGTTGGGCACTTTGGACTTGACAGGTCCTTGCTAAAGGGAGGGGAAGAGAGAAATAACTTCATTCATTGGTGGTCTCTGCTTCTGTTCTCTCATCAAGTTATTCTTTGTTTGCCTACAGCATCATATATAATTAACTTCCAGTGCTTCAAGAGATTATGATGATAATGCTCACTGAGTTGGCTCTGGGAAAAAAAAAGCCCAAGGAGATAAGCTTATTACTGCTCATGAGCAGGGTAGGCCTTACCATTAGCAGAAAGGAGGCAGTTATCCCTGTTTAGAGAACCTTGGAGCAGCCTTGACCCTTTTTGGTGTAAAAGGAAGGCATGAAACTCTGCCAGGGTTCTGTTATTATAACTTTTATCATTGAAGTGGTGTTCTAGAATTTGTGGTGATGTCTGTTTCCTGTAAGCAGAGACATCCCCTTGCCAACAAAGGTCCGCATGGTCAACGCTATGGTTTTCCCAATAGTAATGTATGGATGTGAGAGCTGGACCATAAGGAAGACTGAGCATCGAAGAATTGATGCCTTCGAATTGTGGTGGTGGAGAAGACTACTGAGGGTCCCTTGGACGGCAAGGAGGTCAAATCAGTCAATCCTGCAGGAAATCAACCCTGGTTGCTCTTTGGAGGGACAGATATTGAAGCTGAAGTTCAAGTTCTTTGCCCACATAATGCGCAGAGAGGACTCATGAGAAAATACCGTGATGCTGGAAAGGATGGAAGGGAAAAGGAGAAGGGGATGGCAGAGGATGAGATGGATGGATAGCACAGTCAGTGTGATGGGCCTGGGCTTGGGAAGATTCCAGGAGGCAGTGCAGGATAGGGGGGCCTGGTGTAATGGGGTCATAAAGAGTCGGACATGACTGTGCGACTGAACGACAACTGTTTTCTGACCTGGCCTACTTGAAAAACTAACATCAATCTTGAAAGCCTGACCATGTTTCCCCTTCTTTTCTCTTATCCCAAAGAGACCTATTTTGAGTTTTTCTCATGTTGTCTTGTCCTCCCAGTCTGAGTTCATGTTTAGCCAGTAGTCTGTTCAAGTCTTCTCCAAGGTCATCTCTGTGTCCTTCTACAGCTTGGTAGAAGACTCGGAGGCTGCAGAATAAGAGTGCCACATGTGATGCGGATTTAGTGAAGCTTGTTGCCTTGTGATCAGCATGTAGGAAGATTAAACTTCTGGGCAATTTCTAGTTGTAGAGATTTCAACTCCCAGAATTCTCTGCAACGTCCAGGCAATTGCCCACATTCGGGATTAATCGATTCATATCCTGATTCCTTTTTGTAAATGAAATCTGGCATGCAAGCTCCATTCGTGATGGAGTGAATAGTAAATAAGTAATATTCTTGGCCCTTTACTTCAGACACCAAAGTGTTTGGGGGCCAGTCCTGATGATCACACATGAAAAGGAAAACAGCAATCAGATTGCTGTATTTGCACATCTAACGTCTTTCAATATTAAAGACAGACAATTGGGGAATTTAATAACTGTGGTAGTTGATTCCACCAACATTATAAGGAACGAGATGGAGAAGGAAGGACTGAGCAAGAGAGAGGTGTGAAGCGGAGAATCAGTCTTGGATCGCGATGTAGCCTTAAACATGGTAAATCCTCCTCAGGGCCACTGAACCTCATCTCAGAGTTGCAGGTGTTCAATGGTCAGTTGGGCAAATTCTTGTAAATATGCAAGACCAATAAATCTGTTAGCCTGAATCGCACTGTCTGGGCCTGCTCTTTTGCACCTGACACGGACCTTGGAAGTCACCCAACAAAGCAAATCTTCCACTTATACATCCAGAGACTTTTTGAGGATCAGTTGAGGCGCATTCAGTCCAACCAGGAAATAATGTCTTTTTAATGGACCATATTCCTGGCTGTGGGTATTAAAGTTGAAAGCTCACTTCAGGAAACAATCACCGCTTCTTGAGAAAGAGAACACGCCAAATGAGAAATCCTTTTATAAAATGTGCAACCTTCTGTCAAAAGACAGAAGCAGAACAGCCCAAAGAGAAGATATGTAAATGAGATGTTAAGTAGTTCCTGTTATTTCATAGAAAGGATCTTCACAGATACAGAATGGAAGCCAAGTGTTCAGTGCTGAGAGAGAGAGTCCCAGGCTTTTCAAGGTCCTGGGAAACAATGGCCTATCTAGAAAGTAGCAAAGGTCATGGAAAACTTTTATCAATTTTGTGTGAATGTAAAGGACCTTCGAAGAATAATTATTTGATTGAGAGTAAATTAGCAATGGGGAAACTTTAGTCCTCCAGATGTTGTTGGAATATAATCTTCCCAAAAGATGGTTTGAAAGTCTCACAACACATATGGAAGGGAGTGTGCCATATGTCTAGAGAATTTAAGTCACAACTTTGATGAAAGGTGGGTAGACTAAAATGCAGGACTCTTCCATCGTTCCTCAACTTGTCCCTTTTTTTCCACCCACGACTACCCTCAGCCCACAAATGCTGAAAAAATGGTGATGGGTTTTCTTGCCATTTTGAGGCAGTAAATCAAAGCCCATAAGGTAGGCTTAGCATGTTAAAACACACACACACACATACACACACACACCCTCCTGAAAAATAATCCATTCTAAAATCCAGCATGATCTCAAACATTTAATCTTGCAGATGCAGGCAATAGAGCCCAATTGCACATCATTATTCTTTGCAGGATTGCTCTCCCACCCAGAAAAAGAGAATCAAAAAGTGAAAAACTGGAGATACTCAGAAGTTGCCCAGTTTTGTTCTCTATCATTTGCATTCAGTATTCCTCTTTTTCAGTTTGTTCTCTGTTTCTTTATCATGTTATGAATAGGGAGCATTTTGGTTCAGAGAATTTGAGATAGTTATGAACAAAAATAAGGGGTATAAGTTACAGCTACCTAGATTTTGCCAAATGTCAAGAAAAACTTACTGATCTAAGGTCTGTGCAAGTGTGACTCTCAGATGTTGTGAGTTCTCCATCCCCATCTAGACTTCTTTCCCACTTTGAACAATACCCTAATTTAAATTTAGTTATCATTTGAAATGTTGATGTTGCATTATTTTTAAAAAATGCCAACATTTTTTAAAAAATTATATTCAGATAAAGTCTGTACCAAGATGTGTATGTTCAGAAAACAATGTAGAAAAATATACAATCTTAAGAAAATCATTTGCAGAAATTTTGAAAGTCATGCAAAATACACAAGAGGCATATGTTTGGAGAAATGTGCACCAAAATGCAAAATAAAATTGTGTTGAAGAATTGTTGCCCACTGGGATAGAAAAAATATCTTTATTCCCCTGAGCTTTCAGATTCTGCCAAAAACCCATCTTCAGAGGATGACAGAAAACTGCCCCACATACACTGCACAAACCCAAAACTAGAATCACTCAATTAAAACAAAAGGACAAGAGCTCTTTAGATACAACCCCATTTTTGCTTAAGAATCCCACCCCTAATTGAGTGATTGTGGTTTTGGGTTTGTGCAGTATATGTTGGGTGGTTCTCTATCATCCTCTGAAGATGCATTCCCAGTGGAATCCGAAAGCTCAGGGTCATAAAGATGTTTTTTCTATCCCGGTGGGCGACAATTCCTCAACACAGAATGGGCCCAGGAGTCAAAATTTTTTCCATCATTTGTAAGAAAATCTTTTCTTGTCATCTTGGTGGCATAATATATAAATAATATATACATTTACAACTGGCTGAGGAAGTCCACACAACTTGAGAATAAGAAAGGTGTTTTTGACAAAGGTATGCAAGATGTACAGTTTAGTGTTACTCGGGCAACAAGGGATGAAAAATACTTTAAGTGCACAACAGATACATAACATTCGGATAGATCACACTTGGAAGTGGCTCAGACACCACCCTAATTCAGTGGAGTATAAAAAGGAGGAAGAGCGCAATTAAAGCCAATTTTGCAAAAATAACTTTAGAGTTGATCTTCTATTCTGGTCTACTTAGTGGGACTGGTAAATAAAAACGATCAGGCTTTACAAAGCTGTTGAAAATATTAGAGATGCACAAATCAGGCAAAATGATTTAGATCTGTGATCAGGTATGGCAAATAACTCTGATCCTCTTCAAGTATCTGAATTGAAATGATCTGGACTTCTGAACTGATTCAGGGAGGAAACAGTTCTGTATGCAGGCAGAAGTCATCCAAATTCATGTGTAGACTTGATTTAATAATCTGAAGAGATTAAGAGGTGGAGTCAGACTAGATTGCTGAATCAAGTATCAGCATGCTCCATATTGCCTTCCTAAGCAAGTGACTTCTTAAATTCAGCATTCAGATTAAATAATTCATAGAATTAGAGAGTTGGGAGGGGCTATACTGATCATGCAGCCCAACACTCCCCACTCCCACCCCGCTGCAATTAGAGCATCTCTAACAGAGGACCGTAAGGTGGGTCATGGTTACCAGTTGCATCAGAGCCACCCTGCAAAAACTAACCCTACTATTTGCTTAAATGCAATGCATTAAAAAAAAATCTGGCAGAGCTGGCTGGTTATAATGTTTTAAAAACCTTTAATAACCGAAAGGCAGGTTAGCCTCAAGATGCTTTCTGTAGGGAAGGGGCAATCTCAAGCTGATGTTTGATTTTGTCACTTGTTTCTCTGTGCCTGGCAAGAATCAGCAAACAAACCATCCCATCTTCGCATCGGCGGAGGACCGTTTTGGGGGCACAGCGGTTGGCACCTGCCGGATCAAGGCCACCCCTGAGTGCCAGCTCTGTGGCTGCGACTTGGGCCGAAGTAGCTGGCTAAGGTCTCTCCTTCGAAAACACTCCCCCGAAACCCCTCTCTCTCTTTCTCTTCCTTCTCCTCTCTCCATCTCCCCCTTTCTCCTCACAGCTGTTTCCTCCTTCTGCCCCATTCCCTGCGCCCTTCCTCTTCTCTGCCTCAGAGACGCACATAACTCTCCTGTGAAATATATACAGTGTAAATATATAAAAAGCCAGCGTTTGCCTGCTGCTTATGTATTCATGAAATAGTAAATAAATTTTATGGGATAATGTGAAGGCTGCCAAGGAGCCGAGAGATGGAAACCAGCCGCTAATGAGACTCCGTGTCAGCCTCGTGCTTTCGGTATTGATCTGGTGGAGTGGCGAAGGAGAGAGGCTCCCCACTTTCTCTGATTTTTCCCCCATGGTGGAAACGAGCAGGCTTGGAGTTGCGGGTTTTGCTGACGTGTCACTTTTTATGGCCTTGGGAGGGGTGGGGGTGGGGGTCATAAACTTGCCAAGGCTGGGAGGGAGAGGAAAGGGAGAAAGAGGAGATCTGCTGGAGCTGCTGCGAATCACAGAGTCGGATGCTTCTTCCGCAATTGATGGAGTGGAGGTCTTGGGGCTGGCGAGAGGTCAAAGGACAAGCAAAGCTATTATGCCAAACATGGGCTATGAAAGAGAGAGAAATCCGTTCCAGCCATTTGTCTTCGTTCCGAGAAGGTTTTGTGGCCTTTCCAGAAGGCTTCCTCGTGCACCGTTGGGCTCTGGATCGTGGCTGCACTAACCAACCAGGTCAGGCTCTCCGCAACATCTACCGCATCTCTTGTTACGACCAAGTGGAAATGCCCCGCTAGGTATCACCTGCGCACCGATGATGCCTCCTCCCAGACTGACGGATGACGTCTCCCATTCGTGGCTTCCTGCAGACGCTCTGCAACTTCCACAGCCGACTTGATCTCCGAAGGCGACCATTTTCCACTTCTCCGTCTCCCTAGAACATGGTTAGCCCCTCGGTTTGCTTCTTCTCGAGGACAGTTCAGGAACGTCCAGCTTAAGTCCCGTCTGATTCTTTTAAAAAATCTGCGAGAAGGAACAGTAGAAAAGGTTGGAAGGTGCCCATCCTGAGTCTCAACGTAGATTTTCCGTATGAGGATAAACTGGATTGCATCTCCCTTCCCTTAAGTGATTAACATCTCTTTGTTGCTGTGGTTCAGTCGCGCAGTCGCGTCCGACTCTTCGCGACCCCACGGACTGCACCGCGCCAGGCCCCCCGGCCCGGCACGGCCCCCCGGGGGCC
>JANHZU010006375.1:20455-32906 GCA_032468055.1 Acrochordus granulatus | reverse complement strand
GAGAGAGACGGGGAGGCATTTGCTGGCGTGCAATCCCTACTTAATGCTGCGTGGCAGGAACAGTTGTGTAATTACGAGACAGAAAGGAGCTCATCCTCGGGTGGGCTTCGAGGAGGGCCAAAGAGCAAAGCCTGGGCTGATAGAGAGGGGGCCAACTTGCCGTGCTGTGCGCAACCACAGCAAACCAGTTTAAGTGACCGAGTTCTTGAATTTGAGCTGGGGGGGCTGTGGAGTTGGTTTAAGAAGGGGAGCAGAAGTGCAGAGGAGAGTGTCGACGAGTGTCTACAGTCTACGATGTGTCCATACGTAGAGGTCGACCTGTATGATTGGATTGTCTGGATGTGCTGGAAATTTCCAGCTCCAGTTTAGATCCCAGACTAGCCCCCCACTTTCAAGCCAGGGGCCAAAGTACACCTCTGAATCAGGCCACACCCCCAGATATAGATGCAAGTAGACCTTGATTTATGACCATTCATTGAACAACCATTCACAGTTGTGATGGCGTTGAAAAAAAAAAGACAGTTGCAGCATCCTTGTGGTCATGTGATCAAAATTCAGGTGCTTGGCTACCGGCATGTATTTATGACAGTTGCCACATCCCGGGAACATGTAATTGCCATGTGCAATTTTCCCAGGGGGTTTCTGACAAACAAAGTCAATGAGGGCAGCCAGATTCACTTGACATGATTCACTTAACGAGGGCAGCAAACAAAGACCCTAAAATCAGGAGCGACTCATTTAATGACCCTTAAGCTTAGTGATGGAAGTTTCGATCCCAATCACAGTCATACGTAGAGGTCGACCTGTGTGATTGGATTGTCTGGATGTGCTGGAAATTTTCTTTCTCTTCTATCCTGCTAAGGAAGTAATTCAGGCACGACTGAAGAAGTGGCCTGTAATTTTTAAGATTAAGTATTGGGAGCCTCTGCAGGGTTGGGAGATTTATTTAGGAAACACTCTTTATTACCATAAGTCATTGCTGGGAATATCTGGGAAAAGGTTGTACTTTGGATATTAAGGGCCCAAATTGTAATAGGAGAGGGGCCTTTCCCTCTGTTCATCCAAGGGCCTGTAACTGCATAGTGCTAACTAAATTCCATGAAGTGACAATAGCACGAGGAGAAAGGTAGAAAGCAGACAATAATTTGCTCATTTTCATTTAGAGTTGGTAAAACAGCCTGAATGCACTTAACAAGTTTACTCCTCTCGTACAGTATTTAATAATGTTTCTCTGATTTCATATTAAAGTTTTCACCATAACTTGGGGGGAAGTTGTAGGGACCACATCTAAGATGGGGGACTTTTAAGTTGTACATATCCGGAGGAGGGCTGTACGACTTGAAAAGTGTCACTTTGAATTAGACTGGATATTAAATCAGGATTAGCGGAAGTGAGAGGGGGAGACACATTATCTTTCCTAGGCTAAATTGCTCTAGATCTGACTCCTCCTCCAGATACTGCACAGAGTTTCCCCCATTCCTCATATCTGTGTCCAAGAGTGCAAAGCTTCTTCTCTGAAAAACTTTTAACGGGAGCTTCCATCCCTAACCCAACCAGCCTAGCAATAATCCAAAAAGCAGAGAGGAAGGCTGGGGATTCCTGCTAGACGTCCCTGAAACGTAGGGCTGTTTAAAAGGACTGGGTCTCTTTGCAGCCTGCTGGACCACCTTCCAATCTGAGCCCCAATGGCTGCTCTTCCATCAGCTAATAGGCATACATGTTTCGTCGACATCCATGGACCCCTTGTTTCATTGGCTGGCTAACGATATGGAACCACCCCCCACGGTCTGCCAATTAGAGGGCAAGGGGTAAAGCTGCACGGCACACTTAGGCTGCAACGAAATTGGCCTTTGTTTGATGATATTGCGCCATGTGTGAGAAGACCCCCGCTGAGTTTAAATCATTGCTGGCCTAAGCACGGGGAAATCACTTGCAATTGTTAAGGATGCTTTCGTGCCACTCGGAACGTCGCCTAGGAAATGCATGGGTCTCCCTGGGCAGCTCATCTTGGGATCTCATCTGCTCAGCAAACCCCAAATCTCTGAAAGCAATGCAGCCATTTCAAGGTCGCTCCGAAGGTCTCGGAAGAGGAAGCTTGAGTGAATCGAAGTCCTCGTTGGAAGCAGTGGGGAGAGAGCAATCTCAGGATAACTTTAGTCGAGAATGTGCCCGATAAAGGCCAGAAGAATTGAGAGGCTTGAGAATATACCGTAGACATCAGCAGAATGGTTGTGGGAAGAAAGAACAGCGTTATTTAAGACTGCAGCAGAATTTCACCCAATGCTAATTAGCTGTTTCACAAAATAATGCAACTGGCCAATAGCCAGGATGAAGAGGCTGACTTGGGGGTTACATTTAATACAGCCCTGTTGTTTCGATGGTGGGTCTTTGATTTCTTTGATGGAACCTCTACAAGAGTGGTTTGAATGGGCTTCTATCAGCAGAAAAGAGACACCTAAAGATCTTCCCAAATAGTCTCCCAATTCATCTGAGTTCGGCCAGGTTTGGCTAGAGCAGTGAAGAGGAGGAAGAATTATGTGAATTGAGCCAGATCCTATTCAAATTGTTGGTTCAGTTCAAACGAATAACATCTGTAAAGCAAAAAGGACCAGGTTTAGTCAGTGCAGTTCTAGCAACAGGTTTATTGAAGCTCCAAGGTCACAAGAATTTCTCCAACTGCCCACCAAACACCTGAACTCCCCAGATAAGGCTAACAAGGGGTTGTATCTTTGGCATTTGTGCATGCATAGTGATTCCTGGCTGATCCCCCTTTTAACCCCTGGCTCCACCCTTCCTTCTCCCACAACATGTGGGCAGAGATAAAAGTCTATTGAACTGGGTAATTAGAAAGACACTTCACTGGATGTTACTCATTAAATCAATTTGGGGCTTCAGTTTGAAGATTTGATTGAATTGCCTTCCAAAGTGCCTCAACATTTTTGACAGAAGCACTGTTCAGATGTCATAAGGTGATCCACCATGAGCTGTCTAAGATCCTGCCTATTTCTGGTCTGGCCTCCAATCTTGCATTCCTTGCTCATTAGATCCAAGTAGTCTCCAGCTCAGAACAGTTCATTCCTATCACATTGCTGGAGGCAGGTTTTTGTCTGCATGCAATGTGGGAGAATGGAGGGTATGGGTGTGTAAAGAAATTTAGTTCTGGTCTTGAGAAGGAAAAGAGAGAGGAAAAGCACTTGCTCAGTTCTGGGAAAAAGAGACAGGGTGAAAAAAAAACCCTAAGAATGACCCTACCTTGACTATATTGTCTTTCAAAAGGGATAGTAAAGGGTTTAGGTAGGATTTCAAGTTTCTGATAGTAGACCCTACAATAATAAAGTTGCAATGCTGGAATTCTTGACAGATCTGTTTGTTGAACTTGCCTATCTCAAAGGACAGGTTGTATATATGTAACTTTTGTGCAACGGAAAATTCCATGTTTTAAGCATGAGATAAAGTTAGAGGAGGATTTGGGAAACCCAGATTCACATCTCCATTTGCTGTGGAATTTCATGGAAAATTCAGAAGTACAAACAATGAGGAGAAAGACACATGTTTATTGCAATGATTGCTGGGTGTGTGTAAGGCTCAAAGATCAGGTTTAGTCAATGCAGCTCTAGTCAACAGGTTTATTGAAGCTCCAGGGTCACAAGAATTTCTTCAATTGCCTGCCAAGCACCTGCACTCCCAGATAAGGCTAACAGTCTTCACGAAGGGTTGGACCTTTAGCATTTGTGCATGGGTAGTGACTCCAGGCTGATACCTCTCTTAACCCCCTCTTAATCCTGGCTCTGCCCTCCCTTTTCCCACAGTGTGTCTTTAGCATAAAGAGGAACCTTAAACAATGGGGAAGCAGATTTTTTATAGAAATTAAGGGTTACAAGGCAGGAAATCATAGGGTGTGATTTGCTGGCCAGTTTTGGAAAAGCTAGGCAGGCCCTTGTTGGTTTGCCTGGGGTTATTTCTGTTGTTAGGCGAAATGCCTTTTAGGTGGGGCAATGGAGTGGAGAAGCCCCTTGTTGAGACAATGGTGGGCAAGTCCATGACTGAGGATGGAATATTGGGGTTTCCCAACTTATTAGTATGTTGCAATTCCCTTATCAGGGCTGTCCCTGGGCTGTCCTGTAAGCTAGTCAGGGGGGTTCTATTCTTTCATTGAGATGGGATTTCAGGGGCTTGGTCTTGGGGGTGTCAGTCTACATCTGATAGGAGTAGGCCAAGAGAGGAGGGCCCCGGTCATGTCCAAAAACATGGAGCAAAAAGGGTTCAGCCTCCATTTCGTTTGTTAGGTGTATTTTCTCCACCAGAAGGAAGTTCCCAGAATACTAATCCTTGGCTAGGCTCATCTTCCTTTCAGAGCCGCTGTAACCATTGTGAGACGGAAGTGGGAACATTCCTTTGAACTCCTCGGCAGAAGAGGAGACATAACAAATGCAAGAAATAAACACGGCACAGACGAATCTGCAACTAAAAATAGCTCTGAAATGACAGCTCTTCTGTTATGAAGGGCCCATGGGGAGGAGTTGGTTTGCTGTGAAGAGGTGGGAAGGAATGGCTCTTTGCCCTCCCCCATGCGGAGGGTGATTTTGAGCTTAAAAATGACTGGCAGGAAAGTTTAAATCAACTCCTTACATCATCGCAGCATCTTATGCTCAGCCTGGCAACCTGCAAACAGTCTTGTTGGGGGCTTCTTGGTAAAGTGGCTCGATTATGCCATTTCCCCAACCTTTCTCATGCCATGTGATGAAAAAGAAATGGCTTTGGAAATTATTTTCCAAGGGGGTGGGAAATAACTGCAGAGTACTTGCATTTCCCTTGCTCTATGAGCTTATGAGGATTCTGTTCTTCACCGCATAATCTTCTCGCTAGCGGTCTTCTGGGTCCCAGGCATCTCACTGTTCCGTTAAATCCAAAGGAAAACATCGAAGATCCTTTGGGAATTTTCAGCGTGGGAATTAGGGACAGGCAGGAGAGTCGAGAGGAACAGGAAGAAGTCGCAAGATTCTTTTCCAGCTTCTGGAGGCTGGATGAGCAAGAGATGTCGCAGCTCGGTCCTGATGAGATCCGAGGACAAAGAAATCTGGTGATTCTCTACCTTGATCTGTGAATGAGGTAGCACATCCCCAGAGAGGGTTGATGGACACTTCGATGGTCTTCTCATGGCCCTTGCTTGAGGAGGTGGAATCCTTGCGAAGGAGGACATTTGCACAAATCCATCTGGTGGACCAGCCCGAACTTGCTCACGGTCAGGCATGACTTAATCACCTCCCAGTTAGTTGCTTTAGTTTGTTCAAACAACTTATGTGGCTTCCTGTCCCACACAGTGATCCGAGGCAGCTCACAACTAAGAACAAATCCAGCGGTGTGAAAAACAAACCAATTGCACCCTTTCCACCAGGGGCCATACTGTGAAACATGCCCTGATGTAGCCCCAATCTAACCCAGTGCCTGGGGGAAGACCAAAGAGGAAAACAAAAAGATTAAAAAGCTACAAAACAGGGTGAATGAACAGGAACTTTATGAGTATCACAGAAATTAAGATGTTTAAATTATTTTTAATCAGTTATTAATGATTAAGAGCATTAACTCTTTTTAAAAAAACTTACAAATTGTGGTGAAAATCACAAATAGCAATTGGCACAGTATAAATCACAAATTATGACTATATGTCACGATAAATTCTATCCATATAATTCTACCTATCAAAGATCTACAGGTAATCCTCTGCTTACAACCTTAGTTGCTTAGTGACTGTTCAAAGGTTGCTTAGTGACTGTTCAAAGTTACAACAAACCCCCCAAAGAGACTTATGACCTGATTCTGAAGTTCCAACAGCCTCCCCTGATCATGTGATCACATTTCAGGTGCTCCACAACCAGCCCACATTTACAGCCATTTGCAATGTCCCATGGTCATGTGACTGCAATTTACAACATTTTTGCTAAAAACTGGCATTTTTTTTCCAGGTTTTGACAAAAATGCCCCGTAGAGAACAATGAGTTCACTTAACAACTTTGGATTGACTTAACAATCAACACACAAAAAATGACAAAATCAAGTCAGTCATGTGATGAGCTACTTTACAACTGTCACAACTACAACCACAATGGGCAGGCTGCATTATGGTCATAAGTTGAGGACTATCTCTATTCTGATTTAAGAAATCTTACAAAGCTGAAATATCAAGACTTTATGTAAAGAGGAACCCAAATATTGGAAGCATATGCAAAACTGAATTCGAGAAATGATTTCCAGATTGAATTATTATTCCTTATCAGATTCACATCCAGCAGTTAGTCTGTATGTACTAGTTCAGTGCACTTTATGGAAATAATAATATTTAACAACTGAAAATTTAACAAGAATATTGTAGGTTGGAAAGGAATTTCCTCGCCAACCTGCAATATTCTTGTTAAATGGACAATTAAATGGAAAGTTGTTTAAGGACCTTGACTGCATTGCAACAACATCACTTTGACTTTGGGATTTCGATTGTTCAGGTTTTACTTCTTTTTAGCCACCCTAAGTTTGGAAGTTAAATGGGTGACTGTATAGGTCATTTAAATAAAAAATAATTCAAACATGTACAAGAATAGGGAAGCAGCCGTATTTTCTGCCGATTCCAAATGTGGAAGACCCATTCGAAATCTCCATCCAAGGAAATTCTAAAAGTGGAATTCTCAAGCATGCTGAGCATGAGGCAGAAAAACAGAAGCCTCCTTGGCAGGGTTTAACTGGTCCAATCTGCCCAGTTGTCCTTCCTTTTTGTGTAAGCAACAAGTCAGAAAGATATACAGTAGAAGAGAACATTTTGGCAAGTGAGTAGGAATTTAGACTTCCTGGGAGCGTTCCGTTGCTGGAGGTGCTATCTCATCTTTAGGACTGCTCCAGTTCACCTATTTTCTCCGAAGGGATGCACTGCTAAACACCTTTTTTGATTATTTAAGTAGTCATGTTGGTCAAAAGGATTAGCACTGTGGAGGTAGCTCAATCTAGATCTTCATGTGAGTTTGCAAGGCGCAGGTTGCTTCGATCTGCACCCAGAATTCACCTAGATGGAAATCCTTCACCATCTGTTCTCCAAAACATCTATTTCCCACTCTCTTTGGCAGTTTATTCAGCTGCAGAAGAGCATATGGGCTGGCTGAGCCACTACAGGAGGTGGGGGGGTGAAAAATGACGCGAGGATTCAGCAATGGCTGGACTTCCTCTCTCCCTTCCCAGTTCGCCTATCAAGTAGAAGACAGGAAGCGATTCCTGCTCCGCGCCACAAATATTAATTATCTACTAATTGCTCTCCAGGTAGCCATTACATCTCAGCTCGCTGACAGCTGTCCGCTCCAACCAACCCTAGGAACCAACCATGGTTGGGAGGGAAGAAAAACTGAAAACCTGCAAGTATTGAAGCAAATGCTGAAAAATGAAACCAAATCTTTGTTTCTGGGACCATCGGAAACATCGGATGATGTTAAACCCAACTAGCTGCAAAAGGGCGGAAGCAGAGAACAGTTTAGAGAGAAAAAGATTGATTTTTTCCCTACCTCAGCTCAGATTTTCAACTAAACTCTTTTTCCTCCTGCCTTGCTCTGGATGGTAATTTGCTACTATCTGAGAAAACATGATATGTAAGAGTAGATTTCAGGCTGTCAGCAATGAAAAGGAAGAGAAGGAACCCAGTGTTATTGAACCTTTTCAACTATATTTTCCCATGCCACTTTGCTTTCCTTTATTATTTGCTTGTTTTATGTTCCATATTAAAATCGAAAGAATTTCAGTAGGAAAGTTTTGCAGACTCTCAGAAGGAAGAATCCTCCAACTGATGTGGCAGTCACCAAAATCAGCTCACATCATGCCTTTGCTGTTTACTCCTAGTACAGAAATGGTATACAGGTAGTCCTTGTCTTACAGCTATTTATTTAGCGACCGTTTGAAGTTACAACGGCACTGAAAAAAATGATTTATGATCGGTCCTTGCACTTATAACCATTGCCTTGGGTGCAGTCCCAACACATCTGAAGCACTATTGGCATTGACAAAATCACCATCAGTCAAAGAGCAGCTTTATGGGAACAGCTTACATCCTGCAACGATACCTTTAACACCATCAAACTACATCTGCCTATCCCAGGTCCTTTAGAAGAACTCAGTAGGAGGATAGGAATGCCAAATCCAGTCTAAACATCTGGCTGACTGGGTGCATAACACACCAAATTTAATGTTGATTGAAAAGAAGAAAGTGTGGATAATTGATGTGGCAATACCAGGGGACAGTAGAATAGAGGAAAAAGAATTGGAGAAGATCACAAAGTATCAAGATCTGAAAATCAAAGTCCATGATGGCATAAACTGGCCATGATAGTCTTAGCAGCTGTTGGCACACTGAGTGCCATACCAAAAAACCTTGGGCAACATTGACATCTGTCAATTGCAGAAGGCCACACTGGTTGGATCCACACATATACTGTGCCAATACATTACAACATCCTAAGTTCTTGAGAATAATGTGGTGTGTATGAAGGTCAGCATCAGCTAAAGAACTAGCAGCTGTGATTTCACTTGGTTGTATATATAACAATAATAATACTAATTATATTTCTACCACCTTGTTGGGAATGTGCAGGTTATCTGATTTCATCCACTCCGCAAAACCAGCTATGATTTTGTCCTCCTTGTTCAGTACCTATTCCAGAGCTTTTCTACTGAAGGCTCAAATGATGGAGATGGAAAAAGACCCATCAGTCATGTTAATGAACAAACAGGGTAGGTAGGCCCATCTCAATATCTCTCAGAGAAATCATTTAGCAGTTCCACATTTTAGTGGGATATCATTTCAATTACTGCTCAGCCTCTCTTCTCACTGGGCTCACTTGAAAGGAGGGGGTTGCCCCCCACCTACTGAGTTCCTTGAAGCTGAACATGCAAAGTTAACTGTGCCTCCATGCATGATTTGTCTCCAGCCATTCTGGAAAACGCGGTGTAAATCATCA
This sequence comes from Acrochordus granulatus, assembly GCA_032468055.1. Lineage (NCBI taxonomy): Eukaryota > Metazoa > Chordata > Lepidosauria > Squamata > Acrochordidae > Acrochordus > Acrochordus granulatus. The sequence continues at coordinate 23,922 of JANHZU010006375.1, read as the reverse complement.
ATATTGCATCTGTGCCCAGCAAATTAATCATATTCCCCCCTCTTTAAGTGTGTCCTTTGGGCTGTGCATGACTATCCAAAATGTATGACCCATGGGTTGCCTGCGGTTCTCCAGAGTCTTTTTATTGTCTTCAACCCAACAGAATATTGGAAAATCAGTGTCTAAAGGGATTCTGGTTTCTATCAGCAAGATAACTTTCCCAAAACTGATCAGTACAGGATCACATCTGGTGTGGAAGGAGGGGTCAGTAAGAAAAGTCTTGAACTAAAAGTGGGCCAGATCCAACTGGGGGCTACATAGGAAAAAAGCCCATCCTCCAGTAGATCCCTATGGTTGTCCTATAGGATCCCTATAGGACAGTTGGGCAGTGACTTAGAATATTGCCAGTTGTCCATTCTAAGCTTTTCTCCTGATGGCCATGCAGGCTGTCCCAATCTTCACAATGCAGAGATACAGACAGACTTCCTGAGAAACAACTTGCAGGGAGCACACCCACACAACACATTGCTTCATTGCAGAAGAAAAGAAGGATGCCTTCTATGACCTTTGCTGGTAAAAGGATTGCCAGGGGGGAAATCCAGAAATCAGACACTACATGTTTCTCTGCCTTTGGTGATATCACTGCTCTGACCTTCTGACACTCCATCCTTTCTTCCAGAAGCTTTTAAACCCTTGGCAGACCCAACAGCAGCCCTTTAAACCAAGTAATATGGGGGTCTGTTGCTGTCGCCTCCTTTTTTCTCTAATTTGGAATTCCAAGCCATGTCCTATGATTGAGTGTTGCTCCTCATTCAATTTACAAAGCTCTCCAGGCTGAATTAATGTTTTTGCAGTTTCTTCAAAGTTCTTTTCTTCTGAAGTTCTCCCCCCATTCTTTGGATACTTGAGAATTTGTTGCAAATTTCCTTGGGTGATAATTTTGAGCTTATTTTACCGCTAGAGGCGGCAGAATTTGCTCATTCTGGAGAGATAGGTGGCTTCTTTTCCCCCCAGAGCTACCTCCATTTCTGAGTTTGAAAAAGTCCAGGGGGAGGATCTTTCTCCAGATGTCTTCAACTCAAGCTTGAGAAGCCAGGGGCATAACTCTGCATCTCCTCCTCTCATTCTGGGTTAGGAAGAGAACTATCTGAAAAGGAGTAAACAAGAGGGATGCAAGAGTAAACAAGAGGGATGCACATTGTAAGGGTTAGGCTTTGCAAACAGCAAACCCAGTTTAAAAAGTCCATACCAAGCATTCAAAGTTCTCCACTCTCCTAAAAGTGTGTGTGAATGGAGATTAAATTTAAATTGCACAGTGATGAAAATAGTCTTCCAGAGTGTTGTGGGAGGCTTATCTTTGCCTTTACTTTTTTTTTCTCCTTTCTGGGAAATTATGTTTAAAAAAATCCCTTTTCAGCAGTTCCTGGGAGAGGCTGGAAGGGAGTGGGGGAGAGAGAGACAGAGACTCTGCTGCTATTTAACATGCACTGCTAAAAACTAGATAAACATGGAGCGTTACTGGGAGATTAGCTCTTTGCAGGATTCAATGATTTATTAAGAAGATTCATTCTTCCTTTTCTCTCCCTCCCTCCCTCTGTTCCTCTTTTCCCCCCTAATTCTACATTCCTTAGTTAAGGATATATTGATTAGAAATTAAAGGCAAATGGAAAGGAAAGGAAGTAGGAGAAGAATGAAATTGGAAAACCAGTAATAACAAGAGGGTAGGGACAGGAAGAAGAAAGAAGGAAAGGAGGGAGGAAAGGAAGGAAGGAAGGAAGGGTGAGAGTGAGGCTGGAAGGATAGGAAAATCTGTGAAAAAGGAATCTTTGTGGTGGCCCATCACCGTCCATCATCCTGGTTTCAGCAAATGAGGAATGGAAAAACCGCAGAAAGAGATGGAAATGGAGAAATTCAGAAACAAAGCTGGAGATGAAATAATGCAAAGAAGCAGAGAACAAATTAGGCCAAAGCAGGGAAAATAATCTAGAATATCAGCCGAAGGGTAGGGAGGAGAAAATGTCTTGCTGATGCAAAAGCAGAAGGATAAAAGCAAAGTTTGAAGTTGAAAAGGAGGGAAGGGGACAAATGAGGGTTGGGATGATGCAGGGGAGGGGTCAGAAGAGACGTGAAACCCTCTTTTCTGCTTTTCCTAGAATATATTTGGTCCTAAACCAGTTTGGTGTAGTGTTTAAGGTAACAGACTAGAAACTGAAAAGTTGTAAGTTCTAGTCCCGCCTTAGCCACGAAAGCCAGCTGAGTGACCTGGGCCAGTCACTTTCTCTCACCCAACCCACCTCCCGGGGTGGCTGTTAATGGGGAAAATAGGAGGAGGAAGGATATTAGATTTGTTTGCCACTTTGAGTTGATTATAAAATAATAAAGGCAGGGCATGGATGGATGCGTGGATGGATGGATGGATGGATGGAAAAGTCCACCGCCACTTCCGTCCCGTCCTCGTCAGTCCGACGCCTTGCACACGCATGGCTCGAAACGGAGCTGTCCGTGGTCCTGACCCCATGCCTCTACCGCACTGAAGAATGAGAGATGCCTGAAGCAGAATTCCTCAACTTTGACGACTTGAAGATGGGTGGACTTCGGCTGCCAGAATGCCCAAGCCAGCATGATATATAAGATGCATTTACAAACACATTAAACCTGGTTACTGAATTAATTCATTTTTATGGATCTATACTGTATGTTAAACAAACTAAGTAGGCTTGCTCCATATAGCAAATCTAAGCACGATTAATACTAACCAAGCTTATTGAGGGTTTTGTTTTGTTTTCTGAATACATGTATTAGGTCTTTACCTGACTGGCTAAGTACCTTGTATGAAAACAGCCCCTGTGTGAAGAATGAGAGAAAGGTTTAAGTACCCCATATAACAGCTTTTTCAGTCTAAATTTCCCCGTTCTTAAGTAGTATTTCTGAACTGAACACAAGACTGATGGAGTTATTATCTCCTACATAAGTTTTCATTGTGGGAATTGATATACTGCCTCTGTAGCTTTCCTATCCATGCTCTAGTTTTGTGTGGATCTTAATAGATCCAGTCTCTTTTACGATCCACCATTTTTTCCTTTATTTTCAAGTTACGATCAGCTACTGGAGACCCACACAGATACACCCCTGAAATGATCTTGGTGAAATACAGAGATGGTACTTCTCTGTCTATCTTACAGCCCCTAACTTGCATATTAATAAGACAATATTCCAGCTCTGTTTTCCTAAACTGATTTTGTGTTTAAATCATATCCATTTCCTGTTCTCATTTTTCTTAGCACAATGCTTCTGTTCGCATGATTCATGAGTATATATAGTTCTGAACATGTTGTTGTTCAGTTGTGCAGTCATGTCTGACTCTTTGTGACCCCATGGACTGCATTACACCAGGCCTCCCTGTCCTGCACTGTCTCTTGGAGTCCTCCCAAGCCCACACCCATCACACTGACTACGCGACCTATCCACCTCAACCTCTGCTGTCCCCT
>JANHZU010006375.1:0-20372 GCA_032468055.1 Acrochordus granulatus | reverse complement strand
TTGCAGTATTCCCATGGTCACATGATCAAATTTCAGGTACTTGGTAGCTGGCATGTATTTATGATGGCTGCAGCACCTCAGGGTCATGTGATTGCCAGTTGCGACCTTCCCAGCCAGCTTCCAATAAGCAGTCAATGAGGGGGGCCAGATTCACTTAATGATCATGTTATTCATTTAACAGCTTCAGTGATTCACTTAACAACCATGGCAAAGAGATTGTAAAATCAAGTGCAACTCACTTAACAACTACCTTGCTTAGCAATAGACATTCTGGTGCCAACCGTAGTTGTAAATTGAGGACTATATTTACATATGTTATGTCTATGACTATCATAGATTCATATATGAATACTTGAAAAGACTGTACATATTCATATATATACATACATGCCTGTGTGTGTTTAAGTCTGTATCTGTGCTATGTCTGTGTGTGTTTTAGGTATGTATATGTGTGTCTCTATGTGTCTATGCATATGTATACTGTGTGAAAATTGCAGTCTTTTGAAGAGTGCATCTTTGATGCAAAATCCTGAATATTTTGTCTAGAGAAGTAGAAATACTTGCAGATTCCATTTCATGCCTTCCTAACGGGGGTCTGTATTGACAGATTGTACAAATCCATTCCTGTTGCAATCCACTGGTTTATTTTAAATCTTTTCTGTATACTGTTTACTATGTGGTGTGATATTAGGAAGGTTCCTTCTCAATAAAAGTGTATCAGAGTTTTTCTGTATTTCACAGCCATTGCAAGGCAAGGAGGTCTTTAAAATATGAGAGGAAGGAAGGAAGAAGGAAATTGGAAAGATCATTTCAAGACAATGTATTTTTCAAGCTGTCTTTGATGAAGGTCACAACTGTAATTGGTGATGCATAAATGACTACTAGTTCACTATTCTTGCAGATCACAAACCACGATTGGATCTGAGACCTTCTGATTGCAAAACACAATGGCCTTCTAAAGTGCAGCTTTCTCTTGCCCTAAGCAGGAATAGCAGTGGTGAGCCAGAGGAGGACCTGGACAAGAAGAGTGCTCTGTTCCCCTATGAGAGTGCAAAGTGAATGTGTCACAGTTCAATATGCGCCAGACTTGATTCTTCGGAGGAACTTCCCATCCCGAATGTGACATCACTGGCCTTGAACAGTCACTGTGGTAAAGGAAAAGAGCTTCTTTCAAGGATGTTATGCTGCTTAGGAGCAAAATAAGGGGTAGTTCCTCTCCATGGCTTAGATCTCCATGCAGGAGTGTTCCTGTTCTTGAGGCACTTCATAGGGATGCTTCCATTTTCTTAAAGCTAAATGCCCCCTTGAACCTTTGCGGTCGATCATCAGGAGATTATTATTTAATAATGATTTTCATCAGCATTCTTTTGCTTTTCTCAGTGTAATCGTTTTTTTACCCTGGGATTCTCACACTGTTTATCTTGCTCCTAAATTTTCTCTCTCCCATCTCCCTACTCCCCTGTCACTGTCCTTCCTTCCATCCTTGCAGGTGCTAAAGACAAGGATTCAAGCTTATTCTTTTTGCTCTCCTTGCTTTATGGTCTCATGAATGGACTTTGCAAGCTTCTTCTCTCATTAAAGATTCCTGCCTCCCCCTCTCCTGGTTAATACAGGGATAAAAAGCTGAAGCGGGCTTGCGGGATTAAAGAGAAAGTGTCCCTCTGGCAGGATAGGTGCTGCTGTGTCCTGGCCCTCTTCTTTTATTTGGAGAGATAACCAGGCCTTGTGGTTAAGGCCTACATTGATAAGAAGATTAGCCTGGCTTGGTTGAGCTCTTCTGGGATTTTCCCGCAGGGAGAGATTCTTCTGTCTATAGTTCAACCAGAAGGTTATCTAAATAGGGAAGGATCAAACCAACATGCAGCAGGTTCCCTGTGGGACATTACCATATGAGCAGAAGAAGAACAAAGACAACCTGCCAGCTTCATTGAAAGATGGCTAGGCAGGATGAGTCACTGGACTGACAGTGTCGTCTTCATAGCCCGACTTACGTTATTCAACATTTATTCATGACTTAGGATCTTTGGATAGGGCTTATTTCTGCCTTCCTTTATTTTTTCTTTTTGCCCTCTCAGTTCTGCATCTCCATCATAAAATTCTGGAAAGGAAAGTTTGGAAAGATAGCATTTTCATTTTAAAAACACATGTTTCCAGGATTCAAAAAGGACACTGAAATTACCTGTGGCATAGAAAATAGCATGCTCTTCTCTGTCACCGCATCTGCCTCTGGAAAAACTTTATTCAGACAAGACTTTCAAAGCTAGGTCTTCCCCAGGTCTTACTAGAGCTGTTGTTGGATCCCTTGTGGGATGTAAATTTGGTGGTGTTGCTGTTCTTTTTGCAGATCTTTGTTTTGTACAATTTCAGTAATAATCCACCATTCATTTTTTCATGTTGTACACCCTGAGCTGCCATGAAGATGGGTAATAAATAAACAAACAAATAAGGTGGACCAAGAAAAGTTTTCCAATCTCATTCAACTTGAAGTTGAGATTGACTGATAAAGCTGAATGGAAAGAAATTCAGGACAGACAGAATGGAAGTGGTCTTCACTTACCAGCTTGCTGTTGTGTACAGGATCTATATCCGTACATCTGAATGGCCCTAAAGATAGGTGCAAGATAGTGGTGATTAGCCATTCTCAGTTTAGACCACCAGGAGAACCTAACATCTCTTAATAATATTCACTGATGGAACATGAAAGGCTAAATCTATCCTGACTGTCAGTTTTCCAGAGGCATTTGCTATTCCTAGTATGAACAAGAGGTTCAGCTCGAACTTTGGTCGATTCTTTAGTAGGTTGGGAGATCTCCAGGCCATGGATTTTATCCAGGCCACAGAGCAGCCCACGTAGTTTCTAATGAACTTTTCCTTTTAAGCTCCTCGTGTAACTCAATGCCGTCAATTTTGTAACACACGCGCTCAAGTTCATTCCCTTTGCCTATTCTTGTTTCATCTCCCTGCTTTACAAATATGTTGCACTGACATCTTTTGTTTCTAAATTTCATTTAACTTTCAAAAGAGGTTGGATGCGTTTGCAAAGCTGGGCTGCCATTCTGCCTACATTCAATACTCAGGTTTGGTCCTTCAAGGGAAGAAGGAGAAGGAAGGCAATGGAGAAACATGACAGTGCTATTGTTGATTTTTTTTTTAGAAGTGTACCCTTCTGAATTCGAACACCCTATGGACTATGTTGCCCTGGGTTTCCACCCAAGCCTCTCACTCTTCTGGCCCTAAGAGCATAGGTCATTCTACATGTAAGATATATGTCCTGAGTCTCCTCTAGTCCTTTCCCAAGGAGGTCCAGCAGAAATAAAATCTTGGCTCGCTCTGTTTGCTCCGTGAGCAAATCATGCATTTCGTCCATCTTTGAGCGTTCTGAGACACCTACCCTGAAACACCAGGGACAGATGCAGCCAGAGACATGCAAGCAGAGATACAGGCTAAGATACAAACCCAAGGACAATCCCCACCACCACTACCTGATAACCTTCTTGTTGTTAAGGCTTGTCTAACTGTAGATACCAGAAAGCCTGAAATGATTTCCGTTTTTCCCCCTTCTACACTGCAGCCTTGTCACTCCTCTGCACCATTCCTGTTTTCTCCCCCTTTCACACCGTTCAGAGATGCTTCCAGCCAACTGACAGCCTCTGTGCAGCCCCCCCATTGGTGTTCCCCTTTCTTTCTTCCCCTCCCAAGTTCCCCCACACACCACCAACCCTCCCTTCATTCTTCCTCCCCCTCTCCAATTCTCCTTTCTTCTTCCTCTTTATTTTATCTCGATTTGCCACAAATCTGTTCCTCCACAAAGCAGCTGCCATCTTTGTTCCTTCCCATTATCACTGGAAGCACACAGCCCCGGCTGGGCTGGCTGGCAGACAATCACTGCCTAATAGACTGTCTAAGAGCTATTGTAGAGTCTGTCCAAGGCAGATCTATCACTGAGTCCTATCAGCCATGCGGTTCTGACACCAAAGGATCAAGGGACACCACACACACTCAGAGATGCAACCACACATGTCCAATTTTCCTTTGCTGAAACATTCACCAAGTGGAGTACTTGTGCAACCAAATTACCACCCCAGAATCTCCTACTGTCTCCATCTGCTAAAAAAGAGACAGAGCTGGGTTTCTTGCTGTTGTTAACTCATGAACAAAGATGCATTCTGGAACTCAAGAAACAGAGAGTAAGACTCTAACTACAGATCTGAGATGTCATTTAAGATGCATGTTGGTTATCTCTGATCTCAAAAGCTGAATCTCCTGGCAAGACTTAATGCATGAGATTCAGTGAAATAAAAACATATCTCATTGAGAAGGAAGGAAGGAAGGAAGGAAGGAAGGATATTAAAGGTGTGCAAAGCTAAAGATCCAACATTTTTATTTTACTTCAATTATCTGTTAATTAGAATAATTTGATTCAGTCAAACTGAGCTATTTAGAATGATCAAATTGTCATGTTGAATCAGTTTAATTTCAATTGTCAATCTGATTTGAAGGAAAGCAAGATAGTAAATATATCAATAAATAGATAGGTAGGTAGATAGATAAGGCATGTGATCTGGTTCAAACCATTGATTCAGTTTGATTCTATTTAATGAATTGAATCAATACAATCCACATTGTCCGAGTGAATTGTTCAATTGATTCAGAAGTGCCCAGTTCAATGCATCAAGTTAATTCAGTGACTTGATTTGAGAGCTGAGTTCAAAGAGTAAGACAATTGAATTGTCTATAATTTGTACCTTTGAATTGAATATTCACTCAGGATGGATGGATAGTAATTTACTCATTAGGCGGAATAAAACGAATAGACAGTTAACTTTTCCAATTAAGAATATTTTCAAATCCAGGGAAGTGATGGTGGAGTTTGGAAGTGAGGAGAAATGCAAGGCAGAGCAAAGGTGGAATCCAGAAAGACAAGGTAGAGTCTATTAATACCTCCTTTTCAGGGTACGTTTTGTAGAACAGATCAAAAGATCTGCTCCTTTTAATGTTTTGAGGGAGGGAAGTGTGCAAGAATCCTGTTGCATGTGACAGGACTGGGAATTTACATTATAAAAGCTTTCAGTTGAAAAAGATAATAGACTACACTCCCCTTGATTTCTGTCTCTCTACTCCAGTGTTTCTCTTGGCAACTTTAAGAAGTATGGGCTTCAACTCCCAGAATTCCCCAGCTAACACAATCCACAAATCTTAAATTGCGAGGTTGAGAAACAGGGTTACAAATAAAATCTGCTCCAGCCACCCATTGTCCATCAGTCCTAACTAGCATGTTATGAAACCCAGATTATTATAGTACCTAGACAACCCGTGACTCATTGGGTCATTTTTTTTAGGATACCAGAAAAAATACCATTTGTTCAGGATATCAGATTCCTGATTACCAGATTCCTCAATGCCTCCAGCAGGGCTTGGTGACTTTAGCCAGTTACACCTAGTTAAAATAGTCTAACTTTTCATCCTTTCTCTTCTTCTTTTCTGTCTCAATTAAAATTCGGACCATATATGGATGAACCAATTGGACAAAATCCAATAATATTTCCCCTTTAGGAAAAGGCAATTTTTTTTCTTTCAAGTATGATCTAGCAGCTACATCTCAAGTAGCTCTGACGTTTGACTGCTATAATGTTCTATCCATATAGGATTTTCTTAATTACTGCTTAGGAGCTGCCATTGCTTGGCCAACCAAACCTAGCAGTAAATCAAAATCACACGATCCATTAAGCCCAGCCCTGAATCCATCCTCCTGGTTCTATCTCAAGGACCAGTCCCTTAAAAATAAGAACATCCTTAAAAGTGGCTGACATAATTTTCAGAGTGACTGGATAAAATAAGGATAATTTGTCGTGGCTTCTCAATCTCTCCATGCTGAAGAGATGCTGAACTTGAAAATAAGGCAGCATTCATTCAACAATGGTTGAAGGGGTTAAAATAATGACATTTGCAAAAATGTTACAAATGTTTGGGGTGCAATCGTAAGGAAATCTTCTCTTGCCGGGGAGCTGTTTCATTAGATCGTGGATGAATCTCTTTTTCTGTTTCCCACATTTCACAGCTTACATTATGTATTGTGGGACAATTCATGAAGGTTCTTGTTCTAGATCTGAGCATCTTCCAGATGCATGGACTTCCACTCCCTTAATGCCCAGCAATGCCTATGTTATCTGTGGAATTCTGAAAACTGAAGTCCACCCATGTGGATGTTGCCCAGTTTGCAGGTTGAAGAAGCATTGGTCTTGGTAACAAAATGGGCCTCCGGGTCACAGGTGCACATCTATCTTATGCCTTTAAAAAAGTGGCAGTTTGATTCATGACACTAATAAGACAGTTTGAAAGAAGTCAGTCTCTGTCCATCTACTAACTACCCCAGGATAAAAATGAGCAGAAAAACTCTGTGATATTTTGAGCATGATATGTGCATAAATGAGGCAGAAAGCCACCATCTTTAATACAGGAGAGCTTGTGGAAAGTTGCAAGTTCTCTTCAAACATCTGAAAGGCTGCAGTGAGGAAGACTCATCAAAAATCCAGTTCCTTTTAGAATCAAGTGAGCGGAAATGACGAAGAAACAATTCTCTGATTTTTTTCCCTGTGTAACCTTGCAGCAGACTCCCTGAATTCTACTTTTTTATATGTTTTCCAAGTGCCAACCGTTTATATTTGCCATTTTTAATTTCCCATAGAGCGCCAGAACTAACACTAGAATGCTTTGAGGCATTCTGAGAACTACAAATGGCAGCCAACACGGATTCATACTGTTTGGCTGTCTCTCACCGCCGTGTCAAAAAGAGCAACTTAGAAGGGATTTTACAGAGAGAATGGCTTATCAGGAACAGGTGCCAGAAAATCTGAGCTGTTCCTGAGAAGTAGGGAGAGTTAACACTCTATTCCAACCAGAATGCCAAGACTGTTTCTCCTGTTATACAGCACAAGCATCCTGAGAAAAGTCAGCCTGCCCACTGCTCACGAAGGGCCAACACGAGGAATCCAACAACAGTTTGCATCAGGATCAAAAATGTGCAAAATTAGGGGGAAACAATCCTCTATAACCAGCAGCACAGTTCAGGGGAAGAAAGACAATATCAAGAAGGCCAATGTGCAGGTCTGACTTCAAGTTGATTTAACTGAATCAGTGTTTTGAATCAAATCACTGCTGCAGACTAAATCACAGATTCTGTAAGTTGGGTCAGATCTGGAGGGTTTCAACAATCCTCGGGGTCAGGTCACCCATGTGCCTGATATTCTCTGATGTTCTCTTTAATATCCAACCTAACAGTTAAGGAGCAACTTTGAAATTCATAATATTCTTTCTACCGAGAATCTATTCTCTTTAAATAAAACTTGAGCAGATCTACTTTTGCATTTTGATGACATCACGGAAATGATCGTCGTTTGAAAATCATATATTGTACCTGGGGTTTTACTTCTATGGAGTCCTAGGTGCCGTCCAAGCTTGTTTGCTTTCTTGCGAGCATTTCATTACCAAACTAGGTAACATCATCAGTGCTGGTTTGGTAATGAAACTTCTGTGGGAAAACAACCAAACTCAGAGAGCATCAAGGATTCCACAGTTCAGCCCTGAGCCACAAACATTCTATTGGTTTTACTTCCGTAAGCTGCCCGAAGTCCCCGTGAGTGCGTTGGGCAGCCACATAAACTGTCTTAAATAAATAAAATATCCATCTTTTCAATGCAGTTCACCATTATATGGGTACATATGTGTATGTACTGTGCAGACCTTTGTGTGTGGGGATAGACAAAGAGAGAGATTCATGGTATAAACAGAGATTCATGAAAATCCCAACAAGAAGAAATTACATAAACAAATGAAAATGTGAATACTTGGAGAAACAGGCTGCTTTTTGGGTGGGGATTTAAAAGAGAGGGAGAGAGAAACTGAACTGAGCAAACTGTAAACTGAGCAACTGACCTGTTTGCTCACCCCTGCTACCTTTCAGTGAAAAACTGAAAAAGTTTAGATTTAGAAACAGAGAAGTGGACCACCTGAGAATAAGCAATAGCCAGAAGCCCAGTTTTTCAGAAATGCAGAAGCAACCCTCAACGCTATGGTCGTGCAGCTGTGTACCAGCACGACAAGATCAACCCTCGAGCCAAAGGATGGAACACGGGAGAGGAAGAAAGTAGGAAGATTTTCTTTTCTTTTTTTCCACTCTTTTCCTTTAAAAAAAATCTTTGTGTTTACTGATCTGTGCACGCACTCACAAGGTGCAGAGAGATGAATGGTTAATTTCCCTATGGATTTTGTTCCTGCTTGCCACAAACTTGTGAACAAAATGATCGGCCATGCATTGAACTGGCTTACACAACTCCCCATATGGTAATAGAGATAATCCAGAATACGGCTTTGTACTGGCTGGTAGAATGAGAAGCTTGCGAGGCTGGGGGGAGAATGTGTGCGCATGGGGGGATGCCGGAGAGAGAAGGAGGGAGGGCACCACCACTGTTTGGTCTTTGAACCAAACAGGCTGTAGCCCAGTCTGGGAGTTTGGGAACAGGAGTAGGGGATGGAATTTCCTTCCTGTCTCCCCCACCCAGCCCTATTGTGCCTCTTCACCTCTCTCTCTCCCCTTCCCCCTGCATAGGTGGGGCCTCCGGTTTACTGGGATGTCTTTTTTAGAGGTGGCATGAAGATTTGAAGAGAAGGCAGAGGATGAAAAGGAAGCCAGGATTATGGGAATGGTCAGAGGTCAGTGTGGATTAAACCAAGGCAGCCGTGCTTTTCTCTTTTTAGGAAGTTCGTCTTAATTGATGGGGCCTCCTTCTCTCCCTTTCTTTCTCTTGCTTGCTAATTCCCTTTCCTGCCTTCTTGTCCCTTTCATGTTTTCGTCTCTTACACTGTTGCACATGAGTAAGGATCTGAGCCTTCTCTGAATACAAACAGGAGGCATCTTCGCTTTAAGGGGATGCCAGTTATTACTGTTGTTAGTGTCAGCTGAGAACCATTTCCCTTTTAATGTGCTGATTGAGGTAGCTGTAGTTGCCTTCGGATGAAATGGGCAGAAGGAATAACCTTGAGGGGGAGGAGAAAGAGCCACAGCCAAGGCAACGGACAGATAAAAGAAATCTGAGTCCTGAGAGGAATGTAATTTGAGAAAGCATCTCAGATAAGATCCTCCCTAGTTCTTACAAAGAGAGAGAGCGCGGGGAAGCGTATTCAAGTTTGCGAGATTCCGTTACTGTCGCCTCATAATAGTCCTTGATTTACAGCCAGAATTGAGAGCAGCGTTTCCATTGCTAAGCAAGGTGATTGTTAAATGAGTCGCACAAAATTTTACAACAGGTATTAAGCAAATCACTGCAATTGATTTTCAATTGAAAATTCAAATTGCAATAGAAATCACTGCAATTGCGAATCATGCGGACATTAAAGAAATATGGTTTCCCCCATTGACTTTGCTTGGCAGAAGTCGGCTGGGAAGGTCACAAGTGGCAATCGCATGACCCCGGGATGCTGCAACCAGTGTCAACGCATGCTAGTTGCCAAGTGCCCAAATTTTAATCACACAACCATGGGGATGTCAGAACAGTCGTAAGTGTGAGAACTGGTCATAAGCTGCTTTTTTCAGTGCTGTTGCAACTTTGAACGGTTGCTAAATAAATGATTGTAAGTCGAGGAGGACCATATTAGCATTCATAACTTTGGTTTCCTAGTTCTGGTCTTCCTTGAAGGGCAGAAATTTCCCTTGTCAACAGACCAGGATCTCTTTTTCTTGATGAATTCTTCAATAGGATGTTTTCCAACCTGCAGATTCTAATGGAGCCTGTATTCCATATAAATCCATGCAAAAAGGGAATAAGCCAGCAGTGGGGGAAGCCAAGAGTTTGCAGAAGTGACCCCCTCCAAAAAATGATGGGAGGTCATGTGTTGAGGCTCCCGGAAGACAGGAGGAGCACTGGAAGATGAACAAAAGCTAGAGAAGAGCTGGAATGAAGTGCCATGGAAAAGGACAGAGTTAGATGTTTGGTTAAAACATGAATAGGGAGCCCAGGGATTAGAGCAGCATTTCCCAACTTTGTGTGGACTTCAGCTTCCAGAATTCTCATCAATAACCATGCTGGCTGTGGAATCGTGGGAGTTGAGGTCCATCCAGCTGGAAAGTGCTTTGGTTGGGAAACAGTGGATTAAAAAATATTTCTTTGGTGGACCAACAAAGAGAGAATTGTTATTGGTGAAGTAGAACATATCATAGGGAGATATACCATGCTACCATTCATCTTCAGGATAGTGATGATATGTCTTAGCTGAGTCCCAAAATCACCTTGGGTGGAAGTGATTCCAGACATTTCATGAGTTAGTCCTGCCCATCCTTTCTGCATCGTGTTGGGAAAATAGATTAGTCGAGGAGCAAGGAGTTAAATTCCAAATTCACTTCTTCCCACAGCAGCTCCAAAGGGATATTTGTGACATAGATCTGGGCTGCAAAACTCCAGAGAATCCTCACCTTAACCTTGGTTAAGGGTTTTCTGGTTCAATCTGAAATCCTCTTCTCCAACTCCGGTACTTGACTACATCGCACTGGGGTTCTGCATTCGAAAATAATTTGCAGGAAGGAGTTCAGCTGTGAACCCTGAACCAGACGAGTGATTTAACCATTGCGTACACAACAGAGGAATGGTGAAGAAACAGTCACCACTCGCTGGCGATATTTCAATCAGATCTTTCCTAATACCCGAAATGTTAACTTCAGGAAATTTATGGAAGCCTGGTGAACTGTCATTTGAGCCCCTGCTGTCATTAACTACTACCCTTGCAAGTCCATCGCAACTTTGAAAAGTTGCTAAGCAACCAGTTGTAAATCAAGGATTCCCTGTAATTCAAGGATGATGGGCACTGCATTTCACCCCATCACTTCGGAAATCATGCAATGCTCTTCCTTCTCTGTTACGGCAGGACACATATCACAAAACTCCCATAATTTTCTGTATGATGTGGGAGAGTTTAAACGATTACATGTGTGTTTGTATACTGTAGCAGTGACATGATTGGGCAGCTGTCCTGTTAGTTGGCAAGAATTTTCCGGTCGCTTATAATGACACCCAGTTTCTGTTGTGAAACTTTAAAATGCCATCAACAATACGTCTGAACACTATATTCCTTCTCTGCTACTAATTATTTGTCTCCCTTTTTGTATCTGCCGAGTTACTCCTTTCTTCTTCTTTTTTTAAATGTTTATGCAGTCACCCATCTTAAAACAAAAACTCCATTAGGTTCACAACCAAAGGATAAAAGATCATCCAAAAAAGTAAAACCAAGGAACAATAAAACTTAAACCAGAAAAAAATTGCCCAGCTGAACTTCCCTCATGCAGGAGTGCCTACAAGACTCTTCTACAATGCTCCCTTCACCCTATCCCAATGTTCAGGGCCAAAGCCAACTCTTTGCATATTTTGCTGGCCTGTGGTTATAATTAAGTTTTTGATTTCTTTCAGAATTTGGCCCCATTTTAAAGTAAAATTATAGCAGGTGGGTGTCCAACAAAGGTAAGAACATTAGTCATTAATGTGTCATCCATCCTCAGCTTCTGCAGCACGGCAGCTACCAGTCAGATGGCCTTTCTCCTCATGCTATGAGAAGATATGTTGTGCATGACCAGGATAACGTGCCTGCATGGGCTGGGCGAAAGAACACATGTGTCCATTTTTTTTATTGCAGTAATTCTTTTATCTTGTTCCTGCACCCTAAGCCTTTATGAGCATTCATCAAAATAATTGACATGGCTGGAATTAGCCCACTGTGCAATGTTGGGTAGATAAACTTTGCCGAATATTGATTGTGCTTGAAGAAAATGGCAATGCTTGGTCCTCACCCTTTATCTGGATGGAGCAGAGGAGGCGAGGAGGGGCTGAGGGGGGACTTCACTTGAGAAGCATCCATAAGAATTATTTTTATCTCTCTTCCACAATTGAAGATAAGTCTGGGAAGGAAATGTGTGTAGTGGGAGAACAGAGGTGGAGGATTTTTTAATATATATATATATATAGAGAGAGAGAGAGAGAGAGAGACCCAGCAAAGCTTTCTAGTATTCCAGAGATGTTTGGCTAATCAAGACAGAGAGTTTTCAGATGCTCCTGTTTGGACTTCAACCAAATGGTGCTCATGCCAAAGATAAACTGAGAATTCCCTGTGTTAAAATGCAACATCTTAGTCATGCAAAACTCTCTGGCCATCTAAAGTTGGTCAGCTGAAATTTCTTTCCCATCAGAGATCATGTAACAGTAGCAATGCTCATCTTTAAGCAAGATCAGGCAAAAAGATAAAGGAGAAAATTGAAAAAATAAAATCAAGGAGTACGCTGATGAAAGATGAAGATTCTCAGTCATCCAGGCAGAGTTGTCTGAAGGTTGAGTTGAACCAAAAAGAAGTCCAGGTGCCATGACTCAAACTCCAGATAAAATAAAGGAACATGAAACAAATGCATAACAGAGGTCAGTAGGGAAAACAATGTGGATAATTTCAGATTTTTTTTTAAATGTCTGGTCTGAGATGACATAGGAAGGAAAAACATAATGGTGTTCAGTTTAACAATGGTTCCAGATCGCTCTCTCCTTTCAAGAATAGCAATCCTGCAGAATTTGACTACCTTAGAACCACATCAGCCAAGAGAAACTGAGTTTTCCCTTTCTCCTTATCATCAGCCACACAGAAAAATTCAACATTAGCAACATATCAAACTCTGAGATGCTAATCTGCATATGTGATTGTTACCAGGGCTCATATTGATAAAAGAAAGGGCCCATTTCATCAAGAGGCATTAAATCAGGTCCGAAATCTAAACAAGTGAGATATTACCTTGCATGACAAAGTTAGGGATCAACAAAGGGTTGATTACTACTGGATTGTCCTTGTAGTATTTTTAATATCAGATGGGAGGGATAGACATGGTGGACTTCCAGTGCCAAAATAACTTGATTTGGATGAGGGAATAGGGTGTTGAATCTCAGGCAACAAAATGCTTGGGAGGCATTGATATATATTTTAGTATTGTAGGGTTCGCTCAACTTTATTACTGCAGGATGAAAAGGCTGCTGGCCCTCCATATATAGTTAGATAAGTTGGTCTCCACTGATGCTGTATTTTTTCTGCACTAAATATGCTTGTCTATTATGATTTACACAACACACATCACTAAGACATGGATAAATATAAGGGAGTCATGTATGTGTCCAAAGTACCCACCCCCTCGCCATATGCTTATCAGAGGGGAAACTCTCTTTCCTGCTGTGATTAAGATAAAAGCCCAAATAGGCCTTCAAAAGTAGGGTTTCTTTAAGCATTTATCTCCATGGTTGTTTTGCTTTACAACCTTCTGTGGATGTACATGGAGTAGTATAGAGGAAGAAAAAGTGGCGGTGAAATAGTTCATGACAACATATTATCTGTGGTGTTGACTGTGTAGAATTTTCTTTATAATTTTTTTATTCCAGGAAGGAAGGAAGGTTGGTTTTCACCACCCAACCTACTTTGTATTGCTTTGAAGAACTTAAATAAGAGTCACTACTTGACTTCCAAGATTTCATACTGATAGTACATCAAAATAAGTCAGTTGCCTGGGAGAAGAGATGGGTCTTGTGAATCAAGGTGTAATGTTCAGTTGTTTTTACAATGGGAAGAATTATCTCCTGGTATTTCCTGCTGGGATTGGAACTAATTAAAATGTGGTATGCCATGGTAAGATAATCAACAATGATTATAAATGATCAAAATTATTAAGTGGCGTAGAAAAGAAAAGAGTAGTTAGCAGATTGGATGGATAGTTGGATGGATGGATGGATGGATGGATGGATGGATGGATGGATGGATGGATGGAATAGATAATATGGAAAGAAGAGAGGTTTTAGAAAGGATCACCAGTCTAGGCAACAGTCAGATCAACAGAGAAAATGCTATTGCAGAGGAACAAAACATACCAGAGTAGAATGAGATTCCCAAACAATGTCCAAGTGTGAAAAAAATCCAACAGAAATTCTTAACAAGAAATAACAAGAAATAGACTTCTATTTCTTGGGAGAGATATCTTACTCATAAGAGACCTTTCTTGACATTAATTCTCGAACCAGAGAATGGGAGAACACACTGGTTTGTGTTGTGTTTCCTGTCTGGGTCTCCTACAACTCCCAGTGATGACAACAGTCTAGCTATCAACAAAGAATGCTGGGAGTTGTAGTTTAATGACTTCTGGAGCAGATTTCCCCCTCCACTTAATCATGTCAGTTTTCCTTCCAGTCTCAGTCTCTTCCTTCATCTGAATTTTGGGCATAATAAGACCAACAGAATTATAAAGATTATAGCAAGATTATGCCAATGCAATTTTTAATGTTGGTGCAGGCTCAAAGAAAGGAAGTCTTACATCCTAGCTTGCATGGTGCACATTGTGATGTAAGTTTTTCTTCTCTTCCTTGGCCAAAACAGTCTTTCCCCAGCTATTCTATCTCACCATTTGTTTCCCTTGTTTATCTTCTTTGGAAAATATACATAAAAATGAAAAATTGTAGTTGAAGAGTGACCCTACCTGCCCTGACTAAATTAATGTAGTATCTGTGAAGATAATTCCAAAGGCAGAAGATGATAATAATAGGAAAAAGGGAAGATTAAAAGGGGGGGAAGGATGCTGGGGGAGGAATAAGAATCAGATGCTATTTGTGCTTCCTTATCTAACCTTCTGCAGTTCTCTCTGCTTAAAAGGACAGCAGCTCAACAGGGCTCTTCACAGTCCATAGAGAAGAAATAATGAAATAAATAGTCAGCCCATCCATTTTTCTATTTCAGCCTCTCCAGCTCTCCAGATTGTTCATCCTGGTCATCGAAATACAACAACTCTGACCATTGCTGGTCAATGCAAGAAAGATATGTAACCTATCCCCTTAGGTCCAGGTCCATCCCCAAGGTCAATCTAATGCCCAAAAATGCTCCTTTTCCACCTGTTCTTGCTCAACATGAAAGAAAATTTAATTTTCTTATTTCTTTCCAAAGATGCAGTATGATATTCTTGCCCTTCATTTACAAACAAAGTGGAAATGTATCATCAGTCCTGATGCTATTCTCTATTCCATGGCCTGCATCTTCCCTGGCCTCCCCCATTTCCATCTAACTGTCAGGCATAAGCCCAAAAACAACACAATAAGATCCAATCAAGTCCAGGTATTTATTTGGTTATCTTGCCATACTAAAGCTATATAGCCTTCTAACCTAATAGATATATCCAAGGAGATTCTAGTGTGTGGCTACTCTGAACCTTTTCCTCCCTCTCACATCCAGGACTGTGCAGTCTCTTGTTATGGGGCCTTTCTGGAATGTGCTGCCTTCTCCCTGAGAACTCGTGATGCTATTGTCGAAATTCCCCCCACTCCTTCTTCAGCTGTACATTCCACAACAAACAGCCCTCAGGCTCCCTGGCTTCTTCCATCCTCACCTAACATCCTATAGCTTCCGTGGCTTCCCCCATTCCCACTATACAGCCTTCAATCTCCCTGGCTTCTCCCATTCTTACCTAACAGCCTACAGCATCCCTGACTTCTCCAATCCCCACTTAACAGCCTTCAGCCTCCTTGGTTTCCCTCATTCCCATCTAACAGTCTGCAGCTTCTCTGGCTTGTCCCACTTTTACCTAACAGTGTACTCCCATTTCCATATTGTCTGCAACCTCTCTGGCTTCCCATGTTTCCATTAAATCCTAAGAAAGGCATTATGAAGGATTTTCTTACATAAGACTTTTCCAGATTCAGAAGTTTGACTGCAGCCTCTCTGGCTTACATTTGTCCACCTAATATTATGCAATATCCCAGCCTCACCATAAAAATATTTACTTCCAAGAATATATTATAGGAGAGCACTTCTCCCAAATGGCTTTTTCAGATTGGGAAGTTTGGGCAGCAAGGAGGCTGTAGAATGATGCAAAGATGTATAACAAGAAATCTTCTCTCCAGTGGTCTGCAGCCTACCTGCCTTCTCTCCCTTCCTTTCAATTCCTAGAGTAGATCTTCAGAGAGGAACACTCTCCCCATAGATGAATTTTCAAATTTGGGGAAATGTAGGCAAGAAAGGAATACTGAAGAGATGTTGAACAGAAAATATCACCAGCAGTAATATCACCAGCAGTAACCTCTATCACTGCCAAGAATGAAGTCAGCAAAAAAAGCCATTGAAAGATATTTGAACAACATTTTCAAAGTCTTCTGAGAAGAAAGTAGAAAAAGAAGTCACCTTCACATGGGGGTTGAAAAGGAGAGAATCCATGAGAAATTGGAAGGTAAATTTTACATTTATCTCAGCTGGACTATATATTGTTCTGCAGCAGTTGGTCTTGGTAGGCAGTTATTTCTTGGATTAGTTACAATATGCATCAGATACATTCTATCTACTGTACATTTCTTACAAAATGTATAATCGGGCTGCTTCAATTGGAGAAACATAATCCTGAATTCACTGCTTGGTCAAAGGTGGCTGCAGGGTGAGGTCAAAATATCAAGATAGTGGCCACAATGGTCTGATTGTGGTGTTATACCACATTCTGATACACATGCAGCATCTTTATGGGTGTTGCATGTGTATCAGAAGCAATTCTGTAACTTAAATGCATCTTAAAAACCAAACAGATGTTTGATTCCAACATGATGGAGAAGGAAGAGCAGAGCCAGGAGTGAAGAAAGGAATCAGCCTTGAGTCACTATGAATGTACAAGTGTCAGAGGTCCAACCTCTTATAAGGATCATTAGTCTTATCTTGGGAGTGCAGGTGTTCAGCGGGCAGTTGGAGGAAGTCTTGTAATCTGATAACATCAATAAATCTGTTAGCAGAACTGCATTGTCTAAGCCTGATTCTTTGTATCCGACACAATATTGTGCCCACCAGCTTTATTTTTGCCCATGTCCTGAAGCAAACACTCACTGCTCAGCTTTATGCTGTGGAATGCTTTGGACAAGATGGAGAAGCCTTATTCCCCAGATCTCACAACTGGAGGCAAAACCCTGGAGAATTTCTCCATGACTCTCTGGAACATTCAATTTGTTTTTATTTCTGAATTTTGACTAATATTCACCTAGAACTCTTTTTTTGCTGAGTCACAAATCTCATTGCCCCACCAATCATGTGGACATCACTGAAGAGGGAATGCAGGCAATGCCAGCTGGGTGGCCAGTAGACAAGGAGGATTCTAGAGGACCCAGCAGAAAGAGAGAGAGGATGATGGGGGCTGTAGTCCAAACTTACATGTCGAGGACTGAGTTAGGTGAGGCAAAACAGTGCCTAGGAGCATGCTATTTACAGGAAGACAAAAATGAAAGCTGAAGCAGAAGCTCAAATACTTTGGCCACCTAATCCAAAGAGAGGACTCATCAGAAAAGACCATGATGCTGGGAAAGACTGAAGGCAAAAGGAGAAGGTGACAGCAGAGGATGAGATGGTCAGATTGCAACTCGGATGTGATGGGCATGGTTTTGGGTGGCAGTGCAGGATAGGAAGGCCTGGGATGCTGTGATCTGTAGGGTCGTGAAGAGTCAGACATAACTGCACAACTGAACAACAAAAATGAATGAATGTCATCCTACAGTGTTAGATTGGGTCTTTTCCCCCTTCTCCTTTGGCTGAAGGGGAAAGCTGGGTGGGAAGGAAGAATTTCTTTGTTGCTAACTGACTGGCAGCACCTGAGAATCTGCCATATCCAAGGACAGAGAAAGAAATGACAGCCATTTGCTCTAGATCTCAACTTATCTCAACCTACTCCCCCCAACACAGGCACTCCTTCCCTCCGCCTCCTGTATACATGAAGAGGGTTTTCTTCGCCCTTTGTTTGGCAACTCCAAAGTGGTGTCCTAACAATGGTAGAGGTGAAGGGGGTTAATTCATGGCACAGGGGTAGGATGTGAGGACGGCAGACCCAGACAATGAGCAGCCTTCCTCCTTTGTCAGGGACGCCATTGTGTCGCGTGTGAAAAATGAAATCTGTTCCATTGCACTCCCAGATGCGATCGGACAGAGAGCTCTATTTAGAAATCATAAAAAAGAGGGGGGGACTTCAACCTGAGCACATGTAAGAGAAGGAGGAGAGCAGTAGCGAGAAAGAGGGGGGATGGCAATTATTCCTTGTGGCTGATATAACATTTATATTTCATTAACCCACTCTCTGCCTCTGCTGCTGGGTTGAGTTCTGGAGAAAAGCTGGCTTGAATCAGTCACGGAATGTTTCCCTTCGAAAAAGAATCTGGGACTTTGGGATTTCTTGTTCTGCAGCTAGACCAAACTTTGCTCAACTACCAGGGACCCAGCCCCAAAGGAATTGTTGCTATGATGTTGATCCTCTGAATCAGAAGATTCTGAGAACTTCTGAATGGTCCCAGGAGACTACTGGGTCCTGATTGGAGAAGGGCATCCAGAAGTCCTTTTCATTGTTTGTACTTTCTAAACAAAAGGGCAAGGCTACAGGAAGAGAACCCCAATGTGAATGGAGAGTCTCCTATTAGCATCCTAGTGTGAGAAGGACATTCATACCCCTCTCTAATCTGGACTGGTCTGGCCACATCTGGAAGAATTTATGTGGTTCTGGTTACCATGTTTGAGAAAGAACCATATCCAGAAGACCGCAACTCAGGTGATATGGAGGAGCCTGCACAGGTCAAATTATTCTGCAAAGGAAAAATGATGAGGAACCATGGGAGGAGTTGAGGTGTTTAAATTGGGAAAGGGAAGACTTGGAGAAACATGATAGCTGTCGGCAAGCATCTGAAGGGTTGTCATGTAAAAAGTGGGGAAGAATTGTTCAGAATTGTTTCAGAAGACAGAATGAGAAACATTCTACATGTTTAAATGTCAAAAGTGTAGAGTTTACTGCTGCTGTGTCTCTTCTACTGATAAAGGATGCCAAGAATGGAGCCTTGTTACTTGGGACCACCTATTTCTATATCATCTGCCTGATTGATTTGATCCTGCAGGGCTGGTGTACTCCAGGTTCCTTTGATTAAACAAAGTCATCTATTGGGAGCTTGGAAGCTCACCTTATTTTACCAGTGTCAGCTTTTTGGATTGAGAGTCTCCCCAAGATCTGGATGGCCCTCATCCTACCATTGTGTATAAAGGTCTTGAAGAACTGGCTCTTTGTCCAGGTCTCTAGTGTAGGAGAGAGACACCCCTTACTTTCTTTCATCTGGCCTATATTATGGTTCATCGCTCCATCAGCCATATGTTTAGATTGGGTTTGGCATTTTTATCCACCTATCAAGTCCCTCCCAAGGATCTGGGATAGACAGATGCGATTCTTCTATGGTGTTAAAGGTATCATTATAGGCTGTAAGCCATTATAAATAAAGTTACCTTTTTTAATTGATTGAGAGTGACTTTTTCAATGCCAATGGTATTCAAGTGGTGCTTCAGATGCTTTGGGATTGCACCCAAAGGCACTTATCACTATTACCATATCTTTCTTTTGCCACAGTTGTTCTACTCCTATTTGCAGGCCTTCGTATTTTGTTATTTTCTCCATTTCTTTCTTCTCTTCTGTTGTCTCCGTGTATTGCCATGTCCACTATTCTTATTAGTGGTAGTTATTATTTTTCTTGTTTTAGTTGTTGTAAGACACCCAAAATCTTTGAGAGTCAGGTGGTATAGAAGAGAGGCTGGCAGAGAAGTTAAATGAGGCAGCAGCTTAAAATCCTTACACAGCCTAAGAAAGTGAGATCCAACTTCCCTTGAATGATGTTAACCATTATCTAGTTTCACCCAGGTGCAAACCCTCAATCTGAGAAGATTTCTGTACAGTGATATTTAGCAATAACTCAGTAGTTTTGAATCCTAGTTTGTGGACCTGATTGCTTGTGCTTGATAGGTGGCATGCAAATTGAATGGATGGGAAGGAAGGAAGGAAGGAAGATCAGGAATAGGTTTCCATATTGCATATTTTCCTTAAAAATGGAGTTAATCCTAACCCTAAACTAGAAGAAATAACTCCATTGAACCTGGAATTATAGTGTACACCAACAGGCCAGAGTAATCAAGAGACAATACAAGATCACAAATATGCTTAATCTGTCATAATAACAAATACACTATAGATTGGACATCATGAATAAATATCCTGGTTTGAATTATCCTACTTTGGCTGCATTATTGAAAACCAGCTCTCAGAGGAAGGCTGTAATGCTGGGAAAGGTGGAAGGAAAGAGTAGAAGAGGATGACCATCAGCAAGGTGGAGGGACTCAGTTACAGTGTCAATGGGGGCATGATTGGAAGCCCTGAAAAACCAGGTTAGAGTTTTTCTATCATGAAGAAAAATCTTTCTCTGTGGTTGAAGGCAAATAATCAACCAATCAGTCAATGGAAAGACCCAGCTCTCTGGAGCTGGGAAGGGTGGAAGAGATCG
>JANHZU010006374.1:32804-45342 GCA_032468055.1 Acrochordus granulatus | reverse complement strand
AAAGGTTTATAATTTGCTTGACATAAAACAGTTTTAAAAAGTAGCATGTCTAGTTTGTAAAAATATAAAAACCCTCAATAGAACTAGCCAATTTAACACTGTTCTGTTTTCTAAAACAAAATTCTGGTGATTCTGAATCTCCCTGCATATAGTTTTACATTATGTCATGTGAGTTCTGTATCAGAAATTAGACAATGTATTTCTTGGTTGCATAAGCTTTTTACATACAGTCGAGAAGTTTTTTGTGATTCAGACAAATAAATGATATTGGGTTATTTATTTATAGGACTAATATGGCTGCTATGTCATAAAACAGACCTAGGGAATTCACAAAAATCCATAAAACATAGTTAAAGGCATACCGTTCCCCATCAGGTGCCAGACCTCACAAGTCAACCCCCTATCCTGAGCCCAATATTTGTGGGAAGAGCCAGGTCTTCTCAGACCTCCAGAAAATAACTTCTTCTAAAGTTTGTAGAGTGTCCCCTCTTAAACATGTGAATCAAGTTTCTGTTAAAACAGCTTTGTTAAATTGATTTCATGATTTTGTAAAGGCTTTTGAATCGAACCTGACCTATGATGAATTCATGGATACATCCGTGTTTTATGGGAAACAGAAAAGATTTCTTCCAAGATACATTTTAGTTCCTAGTGTAGTATATACCCTTGTAGTAGTATATACAAGTAGTATATACTACTAGAGTATATACTAAATGCCTAGTGTAGTATACACCTTGTATAATATATACTTGAGCAATCCGTTACTACTTATCTTAATCAAGCCATGTTGTGGCAGAACTGACCATGTAATTATACTTACTATAATTCTATTCAATCTGGTTGTTAATTATCATTTTAAAAAATTGTTCCTCTGACTCTGTATAGCTGTATTGTTTAAAATCAATAGAATCTGTGTTAGAATTAACATTTCAAAGCAATGTACAGATAGTTGGTTGACTATAGTTGTTAAACTCAAATATTATCCAATTTAGATTCATAATATCTTAACTATATAATTATTTATAAAAGTTATAGTTATTTACTTTTGTTAGGTAAAAAAATATGCCTTATAAAACAATCCATAAGTTATGTAATACAGTAATTAAAGAAGTCACATATAATTCACAATTTTATATAAAGTTCATTGGTTGCCATTTAATTAATGATTATACATAGAACTAATTGATATATATGACCTGTTTATTTCTTTGGTTTTGGAGAAGAACCATTGTAAGTGTTTTTCTGCAAGAGAATAATAAATTCTGTATTTGCATGATGTTTACACCTTCTAAGTCAAAAGTTCATTATAGTATATATAGTTTTAATGACATTTACTACCAAAATCTAGTCAATAATTTAAAACCAACAAAGTGAGGAAACTTTTATGACATGAGGGTGTGTAAATCAAATATGTTAGAGCTACTTTCCTGATTGGCATTTTTTTTAAAAGTAAGAAGGGAACCAGTCATTTTTAATGTTATTTCTAAACAGACTGGCCAAGTACGGGGAAGAAATAAAAACTGGGAGACCAATAGAAAGGTGAATAAAGGGAATATGTGTATTTATTTTTTTGGCCTAGAATGGTGCTTTCCTTTGTCATTGCATCAAGGAAGAAATGATTCAGTCCTCTGTGTAATATGCTCAGAGAAAACATATTAGGATTTGGCACAACAATTTGACTCTCAAATTGACCCAGTTTTCCATTTCAGACATAGTTTCCCTTCGTAGTTCTTTGCTTCATAGAGTTTTCTTTGCCTTCTCTCCCTCCCAACATTATCACTAGTTGGTTTCTGAAGGCCTTAAATTCTCAGCTACTTTTGATTAGTCATGCCTGCTAAACTTCAGAAGTTGTTCTTCAGTTACATCATTGGCTTATGTACCCAAAGTATTATTACGCAAAACAGTTTTACTGAATTAAAGCAAGTTCTTCAGATCTTGTTTATTTTGGACTTGAGAGAGTAAACAAAGAAGAAAGGAAAAGCTTTACATGACAGTTGAACAAGTTTAAATTTGGGCTTTTTGTTAACAACAACAAATCACTTGCAAGCTTCACTACCAAAGCAGATTAAGACCACTTAACCTTATGGCAAAGACCAAACTAAAACTGTGGTTATAGCTATTTTATTTTTAATAGATGCAAATATGAATACAATTGGGAGAAAGCGTATAGAATTTTGCAATTATTGATCTTTATCGTGTTTTGAAATATTGATTTGTTTAGAATTAAAGCTGCCTACCTTTTATAAAGGACTTTTCTAAATTATTAGCTTTAATCCTCAACTACTGTACTTATCTCATTCAAATTCAACTTCCCACACAATGATATGTTTTGCCTAAGGTTGAGGTAATGTAATAGCCTGTTTAGTGAGCTCTTGATGTCTATGATAAGCCATTTTAATAGCTTTTTGAATATAAGTGATTATTGGTACCTGTTATTTTTGTAAGTTTTGGTTAATGCGTTATTTTTCTCATTGCGCACAATCTTACATACCAAAAAAATATATTGTATAAAAGAAATAAAAATAAGATCAAAGGATATCAACTTAAGCCTCTGCAGCTTTTTTTGTCTTCAACTGAACAACATTGCATTGACAAATTACAGGATCCTAAAATATTATGTTCTCTTCAGGCACGGGGAAAACAACTGAATATGCAAGGTTGTGGATCACAATAAAAGACTAGATATCAGGCCCAAACCCAAGGACAACACTGCAAAATCCAACTGAGTCCAATCCTTTTATTTGCTTACACCTAAGAACCTTAGGTGGACAAAATCTTGCTAAATAAACCTATAATCTTCTAATGTATTCGTTATAACCTGAGAGAATTTAGGGTGTGGCTACCCTGATCCTCTTTTCTCCTCCCAGATGCAACTCAGGACAGTGCAGCCTCTTAATCCAGACTTCTCTCTGGGAAAGCTCTGTGTTGCCTAAGCTCGTATCCATTGAGTCTCCAAGTACACATTCTATGATATCAGTTTTGTCTAAAAGCATCTTCTTTGCTCACTTCCTAAATGGAAGAAGAGATCAGGGATGATGTTGAAAGAGACCCACTATCAGAAATAAAATAGGATGCCAACTGTCTCTCTGAGTGGAAAATTCACAGTAGGCCTGAGGACAAGGATGTGCTGTTTTTTGAGGGCATGGAGCTTTACTACTCGATTGACTTTTTTCAGCCTGCAGCAACTGCAGAGTTGGGATAGTGATACCATGGTAACAGCAAAGAAGTGGGGTCAGGATTGTCAAACTATTATTAGTTTTGACATTCTAGCTACATTAGGACTTGGGTACCCTTATTTCTTTTATCTGTAAGGCGAATATTTGTCACCAATTTCATATATGTCAGAGGGGAGCTGAGAATCACATGCAGCCTGCCCAGCATGCTTTTGTCTTATCTACAGAGACATCATTTGACATTTTCTCTGTCACCTTAAAAGTAAAATGTGTCAAGTTGCTCAAAGTTTCTTGTCCAATGCAGTGATTTTCAACTTTAAGGCATATGACTTCAACCCCCAGCATGCTGGTGGGGGAATTCTGGGAGTTGAAATTCCACATACAGTATCTAAAAGTTGCTAAGGCTGCTAACATTGGCCTAATATCTAGCCCCAGCTAAATAGAAAGTCAGGTTTTGTAGTTATTGCAAAATTTTAAGCATCCCTCCCTTACAAGATTCATCTGTTATTTATAGAAAGACCTTTCCTCAGCAACAAATGAATTAGCTTTTATGGAAAATTACCTTGGAAATAGTCTTTCAGTCTAAAAACATATTCATGATCTTTAACAGATGACTATTTTAAACCCTAGAATGACAACATGATCAAGCTCTTTGACTATATTTTGTGGGCTTTTTTTCGTTTTCTGGAGACAGATTTCTGGAAAAGAAACTTTGGGAATAAAATTGGCTTGCAGATTG
Organism: Acrochordus granulatus; assembly: GCA_032468055.1. Lineage (NCBI taxonomy): Eukaryota > Metazoa > Chordata > Lepidosauria > Squamata > Acrochordidae > Acrochordus > Acrochordus granulatus. Next base: position 41,430 of record JANHZU010006374.1, on the reverse strand, counting down.
TTGGACAAATTTCCCTAAATTAGAATATATAAATGGCTACTAGCCTTGGCCTACAAATCAGATCAATGGAACCCACATCTAAGCTTTGATTATGGAAACACCCATGTAGAAAAAGAACAAAAATAAAATATTGCTGGTTAAGTGATGTTGCTGTCTGAATGACTTTCCTATGATGAATTCCAGAGAGCCTTCATTACTGATTTTGTCCTGATAATCATGTAGCAAAACACTCATATGATGCACTAACTATAAATACATCATTGTTCCATGGCAATCATAGCAATCGTAGCATTCAAAGTCAGGATGTTGTTTTAAAGTAGTGATACTAAATTTGGTGAAGAGATCTTACTTGTCCAATTCCCCTCTTTTTTTTTCAATGAATAGTGGCCAGTGAAGAGATATTTTTTTATTGGTTTGTATTCTTAGCTGTTTTAGCCATATTTGCTATGCCATTAGCAGTGGAGGAACTAAAAAAAACTTCAGAGTACAAAATACTGCCTAAAGGCTTAAAAACTACACCAAATAATGTTCAAATTTTATCCTGTATAAATTTAACCTCCAGAGAAGTCTCTCACGTAATATATTAGTATCAGATAATTTAACCATCAGATAAGTTAACTCTAAAAGCAGATGATTGCTGTATCTTCTAGAAGAGAGTAAAGAAGTAGTAGCCCTCCCGATGTTACTTACTCCCATCATTTCTGACTTTAACCAAACTGACTAGGAGTTTAGAACTTTGAGAAATCAACAAACCTTTAAGAAAATGTATTAACAATGCAACCCAATATCTATTTATTGAACAATGGAGTTTAATGGCATTCATTTTGAAGTAAAGTATGTAATAAAGTCACCCATACATTTTTTTTCCAAGACTTAGCTTTTCCATCACCAACTGAGGAATAATTGAAACATGGGCCTTCATAGCATTGCTGATGGATTTAATGGTACCAAGGCTTGTTACAGCCAACCAACTAAAATCATGAAAGAAGCTTTATTTGCTTGGAACCATACTGGAAAATTTAGTTAAGATGCTACTCAGATAAAACATAATTCAGTCCTCAATCTTCCGTATTTCTTAGGCACCAAAATATATGAGAAAAGGATAAGATATAATCTTTATAGATTCTTCTAACATATTTCAATGAAAGAGTCGCATACTGGCGCTCAATAAAACTGTGTCTCCAAATGCCTGGGTGAGGAGCCAGTCCTCATGCTAGTCAGATGTAGAGCAAATTCATGTTCCTTGTCCCCATCTTGTATTTTAAGAGGAATTAAACAAATTTGATTTCTCCTTTTTTATTTAATATTTATATAAATTATTAATTTGAGCTTTAACAAAAATGGATTTTTGGCTGGCTAATTAACCATTATTTGTTTTACTTTATTTGGTTGATATGATCATCTCTTCCCTGATACAAGGTGGTCTTCAATCGAATCCATCAGCCTTAGACACTTATTGTAGGAAAGAAAAATTAGAAAATAATTACAGTAAAACAAAACTGGTTGTATTCACAAAATAACGTGCTAATGACCTGCATATTTGGAAAACAAACAGCAATCAGACTGAACAAATTAAGATTTTAAATGCTTAGGAATTGTTTTTCAGTCTTCTTGTTTTCAGTGCTTAGGAGGAAAAAAAACTATTTCATCTTGTGCCTGAAATACTTCCAATGCAATAATTAGATTTTTTTATCCTTTGTGAAAATAATCATGTTCTGTTGCAACCACACTATTCAAGGCCAAAGTGCTGAATTGGATGCTTTATAGGGCACAAATTTCTGTTCATAAAAAATGCAAAGAAACTAGAAAGTAATTCAATAGAGATCTTTAAGAACAATGTTCCATGTTCTTCCATGCATTCCACATGCAAGTTTGAAGCTGGTGCTTGGTTGCATGTCAGTAAAGATTTTCATGAAGATTTGCTGATTGAAATATTGGCTAAAATTAAATTGTGGGGTACAGAAGAAATCCTTAAGCCAGATAATCCTTGATGACAAGTTTGATTTATCATGGGAAAAATATACATAGGCTCAGATTCTATTTATTGTGGATTCTTAGTTCAGTTTTTAATAATTCTGGAGTTTGAAAGGACTCTCCAAGCAGTCAAACAATGCGTCTTGGATTTAGAATTAAAGAAGGACAGATGCAGCATTTGATCTGGGCTAAATTGTTGGTCTTAAATCTCCCCTTCTCCATATAAGATCTAAGACTACTTTTACCTGCTTCAGCCCCTCCAATTGTCCAAACAAAGAAATACAACAATACAAAAACAAAAAGGCCACACATGTTTGGTCCTACCCATTTCAGTGATATCACAATATCACCAGACATATTCATGCAACCTTCCAGCAGGGTACAAAATCAGAAGGCAACTCTCAAGCTGAGTTTCTACCACTAGAACATTTTCTACTCCTTTGAATATTTATTCAGAATATTTGCATCTATCATTGTGCAAGCAAGTTAGGAAAATATTAGCTGGCGTATCCTGCTGTTACCCAGCCTGTAAATGAATTATTGTCTCATATTTGGAAGAAAAAAAAAGACCTTCAAGGTACATATTGAGATTATTGTTTCCTGGACGATTCAGAGATTCATATTTGTCATGTCCATCATGGAGCCATCTCAAATTATTATCGTATAATAAATGTGACTTTCAGAAAGTGGTATTTTGGAGCTGGAAAATTTTACATATTTTCATCTCATGGTTATAATATATTTATCCTAGTTGCCTTATGGGCAATGTAGTGTAACTTTTTCTTCTAAACCTTAGACACTTTTTAATATTGCTGGCAACACTGTTTAAGAATATGGCACAGCTATATTTATAAAAGTTTATATACTGTATATAATTTTTTTATATATATAAAAATTTATATTTATAAATTTTTTATATATGTAAAAGTTGAATCCACTCTTACTCAACGAAATGTTTCCAGAAAGCAATCCTAGGCATTTAAAGCTCTGAAATTGGATTCCAGACAACTCCATTTGATGCTCCTGTTTTTCATCTTCTACATGAAAAAAAATTGAAAGAGTGATAAAGTGAGGTCAGCTAACATATCAGAAGCAACCCATATCTAACATATCAGAAGCTAACATATCAAAAAAAAACCCTCTTCTTCCTTTGTATCTAATATAGGCCAAGACATTGCTGTGATGTCCTATTGCAGGATTGGATTACTGCCATTTAATTAAGATTGAATCCAAAAGAAGTAAATACTGATTCAGTGCAGTCTGCCTTTCCTAACATATTGTATTAATACTCTTCATAACATCTGAATTTAAGAGAGACATTTCATAATAGGAATCTTCATATCACTGGACTCTAAATTGCATATTAATATTTTGCAAACATATTTTTCTTTGCTGAAGTTACAAGCAATTTTAAAAGGTATTATTTATTATCACATTGGGAAATGGATTTGATATAATTAGTACAACCAGCTGTGCCCTCATTTTATTATCATATTTGTTTTTATTTTCTTAAACATGCTGACTGAAATAAATTCAGACAGAATAAATACTGATGTGTTCAGACTAAAGCTACTTGTAAACTTGGAAGACAAACAACATGAGCATAACTAGATCTTACAATAGGCAAGAAAGCATAACTGTTTCTTCAAATATGTTTTTCCTCACTATAAAATATTAAATTTTTCATTATCATTGTGAATTGATTCAAGAGATGAAAAATATCTATTGACTTATTGTGAGTTTACTTTCTGCTAGTTATACTTAAGCAATAAAAGTCAAGATAGTATAAACTGTCTTTCAATAAATATGTCAATCCTTATAAAGCTGGTGTCCAAATAGTTCCACTTTCAAGCCTTCTTGAAACTCAAGAATGAATTCACAATCAGATCTTTAGTGGGAGGCTATCCCAAAAGGTAGGCGCTATCACCGAAATATGTAGAGCACAGTCCTATCATAGTCATCCAATTTGTTTTTCCTTAGCCTATGAATACTTTTAATAATTGCAGATTTGTCTAATTTGATATCCTTCAAATATATTGAGACTGCTACAATTCTTTGCTAGAGGTCAATGTTCTTGTAATTGTCACCCCAACAATGTGAAAGGCAGTTAAAGAATCTATCCAATCTTGTTTTCTAATTTTAAGGGTATCATAGATATGTTACATACACAGCTGCATTGTACTTTGTTTTCTCACATACAGATTCTGAGTAAAAATTAAGCACAGTTAAATGATCCAGCTATCTTAATTGTGCTTGATAAATGTATCATGGTTTCTTAAGCAAAACTACAAATTTTGATCAGCTTCCAATTTAAAATCATTTCTGCCCATTTTAGGGCAAGCCTTTTCACAATGAAGGCCTATCACAGTAAAATCCCAACTGAGCTGCAGGAAATCCCAATTTCTAAGACACTTATCATGATTTTTAGTGAGGCCAGACAAACTTCTACTCCAGCTACAGTAGTTTTCAATGCAGACAAGGAACTTTGGATGTATACTGAAACATAGGACCTGATCATGAAAGGCAGTGATGAGGGGAAGGATAATTAATTTTTATGGAACTGAAAGTGAGAAGTTTCTAGAATTTTCTGTAATGCAAAAAATGCAGGTGGGAAATATCGAGAGTTTTAAATGCCAATTTGTAAACTGATTTGTAGATGCTGCTTTGTAAGCTTCTCAAGCATTTAAAACCAGTATCCTATGGAATGACCTGAAAAGTTCAAGTGATTCATCCAAAACAGCGAGAACAGCATAGCAGTTTAGACTGAATCGGTGGTCTTTAAGTTGTTCAACTTCCCTAACTTTTCACATATTACGTTATAGGATTTTAGAAGCTTCTTATTTTTTAATGAACCACAAAATGCTGTCCTCATCTAATTTTAACCCTTCTCACATGAGTCCAGGTGTGTAGATTATTCTTAGTTGTCTTCTGTGCTTGATTTAAGACACTTTTTAAAATTGTATTTCTGCAGAAAGCATACACATTCTAGAGAGAATTAACTGCAACTCCTGTACTGAATTAAGAGTGAGAAAACAAATTTGATACACTTTTATTATGTAATGTCTTTTTACCTTTCTTTTTCAATTAAAACCACTAACTTGGCAAACTACAGAATCATTTGCACCTATTTATCTTTGAAAAAAAAGTTGCAATGAAACTCTGAAAACGCTTTCTATGCTATATATTTATAAGAATAAAACATTCAATGATAGACATTTCTTTTAAATTTTACCATTTCTGGTACTTTGAGCTGTTCATATCCATTAGCTTTTTTTAGAGAAGCTTATGAAAGCTCTGTAAAAGCAACAACTACTAATACATTTAAAGGTCCTCCACAACACTGGATTAAAACATCCTGCTGACTGGCATTCAATTAAATCTAATATTTAAGTTTTTATGTTATTAGTACATCCCTTTTTTATCACATACTCAAGGCACACTTGAATCCTTCCAAAGATTTATGGGGAGAATTTGTATAACAATTTATACAAGAATCTAACCAGAAGAAGAAAGAAAGAAAAACTGACTTATTCGCCTTCTCCCAAAAAAACCCAATCGTGCCATAATTTCCTGAGTCATTTGTCCAATATGAATTATTTCATCTTCAAACTTTAAGAAAAACTTACAATTTCCTCTTTTCTACAAATCAAAACAATCATTCCCTTTTTCATAGGAGAATAAATACAACCATCAAAACTTCATGTTTAGTCAAAAAGAAACATCTTTGAAGAAGTAATGTCTTTGTCTGAATTCTGTATGTAACACAATATACACTCATTAGAGACTAAAACTCATTTAAATCCATGGAAATTTCTTTTAGCTAAACATAAATAGGATTGCACTTTTAAGACATAAAATATAGCTGGAGAGGTGAGAAAAATATGATTGGGGAAATGCTATTAAATAAATGAGCAAGGGCTATGTGAAGCTTTCCACTCCTTTTTATAACTTCTTGTTGGGCAGAAAAAAAAACATGAAAACATACCAAGAGCACTCAAATAGATTTAACATAATTCTTAAAAAGGAATGTATTCAAAAATGTATTCCTTCAAAAATAGGGAAGGAAATTAAAACTTTGATCCAATCCATATGCGATGAACCATCATTGCTCCATTCTCAACAACTTTAAGTCCTCTTCTTTCCCTGAAATTAAGAGCAGACCTGGCTATTAGCAATTGTCCACTTCCGAAATGAACAAAGAGAAGTAAAAGTCTTCACTTCAAAATTTGGCTAAAGAAAAACGTTGATTTCTATATGTACAATATTTATCATGAAAAGCTGATGTCTGAGTGATGAACAGTATTTCTGTAGGACTATGTTACATTATTGGGGTAGTTTTGGGGAACATTTACATCAAAATAAATTGGAATAAAAACTGGAATTTTTGAAACAGAAAAATTGCCTCCATGGACTGCAGTAAACTCATTAAATGATGCCTGTCTCCTTGAACACAGAGTTGATAATGTTTGGACAGAGTCTGCATAGAAGAAAAACGAACTGAACAAACCAATCCCACTATATTTTGGTTTTTCATTAAATTCAATTTTCATTAAAAAGAAAATGTTGAATTTTATCAACGATAACACAGAATTTCAGTCCCTGACTAAATGTTATAGCAGAATGAAAATATAAAAACAGCTACTGAATTCAGTGTTATAATTTACACAGAATTTTTTTATTGTTTAACCAAACACTAAATGTATTTTCTAAAGCTTCACCATGCAATCCAGTCTGTAAATATTACAGCATGCGACATAAAGGAGGATTGTAGTTAACTGTGAGACAAGATTTATGCTGCCACAGATTTGCTCAATGAGAAAATCTCCGAGGCTTGCAATATCTATGGACCCAGTTTTGCTAATAAGATAGAATTTATTGCTCTGCTGCTGAACCCTCATTTCTAGATCAAGTCTAAAGTAGAGGAATATATAGAATTGACACCTCAGAACCTTCATTCTACTCGCTTGTTGTCCTGCAAATTCCTTTTATAGATATTAGAAAATGTGTTGGCCACAATGCTAAACAAACATTTTTGACAAGAATATTATTTAAACAGCACATTCTTCTTGTGAATTAGCAAATTTATAAAGTAGCAAATAACACACTCATTTCCTAGAAATGGAATTCTTATTCCAACATGTATTTATGCTAAGTCTTTTTAAAAAGTTTCATTTTCATGTCTATATTTTCCCAATGTTGGTTTGACCAGTTGATTTGTATTTTAGCATTACTGTGTCATTTGTAAGTACTTTAAGCTCTGAGAACTGTAATAAGACTGTTATAAATATTAAATAATAATAATTCTAACCAAGACCAAATTAGATATGACAGTACTATAATTCAGACTGTAAGCCATCCAGAGTTACATGACTGCAATCTGGGTGGCATATAAATTTAATAACTCAATACTTCATACATAGAATACAAAGTATCTTCATTGCACCTCCATCCCAGGACTCTGTCTGCAATACTCTTGAATTTAACTCCCATTACTTAGCCGTATGAAAGCATTTAGGGAAATCTGTAACTCTCACACTGGTAGAGTTGAAAAGCTGGATGGAATCATTCTTGGGAACAAATCCAGTTTATTTGGCACTAGATCCTACTCATGATCTGAAACATTACAAACCTACCATTCTTTAATCAAGTCTTGAAAACTGAGCCTTTCCCCCAAGTACTGGTGTAAGGGTTGTTGTTTCTCATTTTACCAAGCCTTGCTATTTATTTATTTATCATATTGATGTCTTAACAAGGATTTTAAATTGATTGTTTTTATTGTAAACTACCCAGATTTGATTCTGCTTCTATATATTTGAATCAATAAAAAAAGGCAGATCCTCATTGCACTTTCTCTTAGCTGGCAGAAGTGAGTGTGTGACCTTTTTTGAAAGCCTAATCCAGTCAAGCACATGAAGATTTGGAATCTGTGTGTGTGTTTATATTTGTGTTTGTATGCATTTATTCCCTGGCTAAACTCCTTCTAAATGTCATTTTCTACAAAGTAACTTCTCATTGTCAGAACATTTACTCGTTGGTATTCTTCCTTGGAATTCCACTCAGTTTATATAGAAAGCCTACGCTTTTCAAACCAAGAATAGTTTATTGATTTACATTAGCTTTAAGCCAATTGGTGCATTATGTTTACCCTACCCTATTGGAACATTTGGCTGGTAAGGTTTATATTGGCCATAAGATTTGCCATGTTTGTGAAGAGTAGAATGGAAGAAGACAGAAAACAGGACATTGCAGTTTAAAATCAATGTATTACACACAAAGAATGAGATTTAAAAATAGGAAGGCATTTGGATATTTTTAAAAGGCTAAAGTGTTAAACTGAACAATAATGACTGTTCGTCCTTCGTGTATTGGAAAATACAATATAGAGGATTAACCTACTATCTATAAATTGGATACTTTAGAGTGCATTTTTCAAAGTTCTCTTGCTGCTCCCATCCAAAGAAGCAACTTTCTTGATTTCTTTGACCTTCTTTCTAACTGCTCTTAACACAAAGGTGGTGGTTGTTTCCCATTTGCCTGGGAAGGATAGTGTTCCTGCTACATTTTGCAAATGTCTCTTCCCTTTCCCAGGTTCAGTTAATTCCATTTTTGTGTGTATGTGTGTGTGAGTATTATAGTTTTTTAACATCCAAAC
>JANHZU010006374.1:0-14878 GCA_032468055.1 Acrochordus granulatus | reverse complement strand
TTAGAAAAGACTGTGATGCTGGGAAGGATTGAAGGGAAGAGGAGAAGGGGACGGCAGAGGATGAGATGGTTAGATAGCATTGTCTGTGTGATGGGTGCTGGCTTGGGAAGACTCCGGGAGGCAGTGCAGGACAGGGGGGCCTGGCGTAATGCAGTCCATGGGGTCACAAAGAGTCAGATACGACTGCGCGACTGAATAACAACACCAAAGAAAAAAGAAGGAAGGACTATCCTCTCCTTGACTACTCAGCAATATTTTTTAATTGTGTGGATAGAATAGAGTGATTATAAACCTCAGACATATCTAGTCTAATGCTACATGCACTAAAATATATTTGAAAATCTCCCAAACTTTTCTTATTAAGACAAAAATAAATGAAATTATCAATTGTAATTTGTTGAAATGACATAAAATAATTCAATGAATTATTTTTAATATGGATAGTCCTTGTGATATGACCATTCCTCCAGTGTCCATTCATAGTTATGACAGTGCCAAAGAAGGGACTTATGATCACTCCTTGAAGTCTGATCAGACTTCTGATAAGCATTTTTGCACAATGAAGGAAAAATTTGAGAACCTCTAGAGCTTAAATTCTTTGATGAGAATTAAAATGTTAGCACTTCGGATAATTTCAAAATACGTAGCAGGGTGGGATTTAGTTAATCTTTGGAGAGGAGACTACAGAAATCATAAAACTGCTAACAAGGGGAAAATTAAAACACTTTCCAAAAGAAAGAAATAGGAACCATTTTCATACTATTGGCACAACAGTTATAAACTCATGTTCTGAAATGAGAAGTCAAGCTCAGACTGAATTTAACTTTATTCCTACATTGCATCATGTACTCTCTTGCATCTGAAGAAGAATAGAACACGAATGACTGCTCCTCAGAAAGTATAGAATATCACATTTTCATAGTTCATAAAACGAAGCATATGCTTTTCATTAAGGCACTGGTTGTCATGCCTCTTCAAAAACATTTCTTATGCTCCTCAAAGCATGCTTATCAGTAATTTTAATTAAATTAAACAATTCTAATAATGTTGATAATGACGTGTTGCACGATAAATCCTTGTTAAAACTTGTTCTTTCTGAAAAAGCTGCTTTGGTTAAACTTCAAGAAAATTCTGAAAGTACTTGCATCGATCAACTTGAAGTCCATGAATTCAATGGTAACATCTGAAAACATGAAAGCTTAGTATTTTACCTTTTTGACAAAAAAGAATTTACTGTTGAAATTATTTCATGACATAAGTAATCCTATTCCTGTTGGAAGTGCTTAGTACACATTTTTCATCCTGATTTATCAGAAATGCTGTAACTGTCGAGTTTTAGCTATTATATTTATATGCTGCTTTCCCCTAGGCTCAAAGCAATTTGTAAACAATTCTGCTCTCAAATTACCATGGATTTGAAGACATGCTCTCACTAAAGTGGTAAAATATCCAGCATATCCAGATCTACTAAGGGCAGGAAAAAAAACCTTTAATCTGGATTCCTTCATTGAGTAGGAGTTGAATTTGATGGCTAAATGGCCCTTTCCAACTGTGATTCTCTGAAGTGCTAACATTATTATACTAAAAGATCAAATGCATCTTGGAATATTTCAAGAATATTTTAAATCTCATCCCTTAGAGACTGTAAGCAACCACAAAAGAATGCAATTAATGAAGAGGCTGGAACACAAACTCAATATACAGTACACAGAAAGCTATTGCAGTGTCAATAAACTCAGAAACCTAGATACTTTATTGGCCAAGCATGATTAAACATGCAAGGAATTTGAATCCAGTACAGCAGCTCTCAATATTTGCAAGACAACAGTATAGGATAATACATAACAATGTTAGTTATTAGTAAGTGAGTTGAAAGGAAAGATGATAAAGTGTAGAATTATTAGGGATGTATACACATTAGACAGAGGGGGCACCATGGCTGAGCAGTTAAGATGCTAGGCTTGATTGATGACTCAAGTTTGAGACCCAAGCACTGCCGCATAACAGGGTGAACTCCCATTCCTGCCCCAGCTCCTGCCAACCTAACAGTTTGAAAGCATATAAAAATGCAAGTCAATAAATAGGTACCACCTTTGGTAGGAAGATAACAGTGTTCCATATGCCTTGGTGTATAGTCATGCTGGCCACATGACCATGGAAGTGTCTTTGGCTATGAAATGGAGATGAGCACCACCTCCTAGAGTAGGTCATGACTGGTGGAGAAATCTTTACCTAAACACATTAGACAGAACTTCTGAATTAATTTAGAATTCTCTAGCTTCTTGTTCTGTCATGTAGCATGAGACAAGTATTCATTTGAAAGTCTCTCCTTGTGTCTGATAGTTTTGTTGCACCTACCAGAGAGAAGAGGTTCAAACAAGTTGTGTACAGGTGAAAGGGGTCTGCAGATATCTTCTCTGCCCTATTCTTGACCCTCTCAGCATACAGGTCTTTTATTACTCTTTCTGCGATCTTGACTATATGTTGGAGTCTGTACAAAGACAAACTCAATGGTTCCTTTGTAGAACTATATCAGCAACTCTTAAGATAGGTTGAACTTCTTGAGCGATGTAGGAAGTACATCCTCTGGTGTGCCTTCTTAATATTGCTGTTGATGTTAGCTGCCCATTTGAAGTCTTGGGAGATTATAGAGCCTAGAAATTTGGAGGACTGTACTACTGATACTGTGTTGTTGATTTATGGTAAGGAGGGATAAAATAGTAGGACTTTTTCTAAAATCCACTGTCATTTCTACAGTTTTGAACGTATTCAGCTCTAAGTTGTTTCAACTGCACTGCAGGGCCAGCTGCTCAACTTCCCATCTGTATGCAGATGATCATCTTTAATGAGTCCAGTGATTGTTGTATCATCTGCAAACTTCAGAATGCTGACAGAAGGATCATTAGAGATGCAGTCATTGGTGCAGAGGGAAAAAGTAGTGGAGAGAGCACATATGCTTGAGGAGCACCAGTGCTGATTGACCTAGTACTGAATGTAATTTTCTCTAGCCTCACCTGTTGCTTCCTATCTATCAGAAAGCTAGGTATCCACTTACAGATATGGGCAGGTACAGTGAGCTGGGTCAGTTTGTAGCAAAAGATCTCTAGAATGATGGTGTTAAATACTGAGCTGAAGTTCACAAAAAGGACCCCCGTCCATGGGTCCTTGGGCAATCCAGTTGTTGCAGGATATAATACAGTGCCATATTGATAGCATCATCTGCCGACCTGTTTGCTCAACAGGAAAACTGTAGAGGATTCAGCAGTGGATCTGTAATGGTTTTCAGATGGGTCAGCACTAGTTTTTTAAAGGTCTTCATGACTACTGATGTTAATGCAACAAGTCTGTAGTCATTTAGCCGGTTGATGGAGACTTTTATATGTACTATTTGTTATATATATATAAAACAAATATATGCACTATATATATGTATATATTATTTTTATTTATTTATTTATGTATATATAAATAAATACATATAATATATACATATATATAGTGTGTATATTTGTTTATATACTCAAAAAATTAGGACATATAGTACTGTGCAAAAGTCTTAGGCCAACATTAGATTTGTTGTTTTAGCAAAGGTATAATGATGATATATAATTATGTCTCAGTCTCTTTATTAGTATACAACCAGAAAATATAGAAAATTTATATGCAGTATTCAAAAACAGGAAAAAGAAAATAAAAGCTTCCATAGGCTAAAGTGGCAACTATTTAGTACTGAGTATTTAATACTGACTTTTGCCTGAAGAAGCCATTTTGTTCTGAAATTGAATTTGTTTAAATTTTATTGACATATTTCTTGAATTTTCTGTTTGAATCTTAATACAGAGACCAAAAAAGAATTATTAAAATTAAAAGTCATTAAAACTTTGCTAAAACAACAAAGCAAGTGGTGGCCTAAGACTTTTGCACAGTATTATAAGATAAAAAGCATATACTGTGGCCAAATTAATTTCACATGTATGTTTGCATCCATTTGCTTTCTGTTGCTGTCTGCTCAGTTCTGACTTTGCATGCATTTGTTCTTAAGGTTTGATCTTGTGCAGCTAGGATTACCCCTCTGCCTCTTTCTTAAATTTCCTGCTCTTAGCCATCACTGAGTCTTCTTGTTATCTGCTTTGCTTGTTAGTATTTGACAGTATAATACTTTTCCTTTTCTAATCTTTTTTCTATTCTTCTTTTTGTTTTTCTTGCAGGCCAATTTGTCTCTTCAGTATTCAGTAAACCTTCATGGTGCACTATCTTCAGTGCATTTTCTACACTGTCCTTCAGATATTCTTCAAGTGCCCTTTCTTCTTCTTCAGTTGCCTGATAGACTTGCAACATTCCATGCTCACCTATGCTTCTTGGAAAGTAGTGTGTCAACATTGCTGCCACAAGATCTTTAAGATCTTCTTCACTCTCATGATATATTCACTTCTAACTTTTTTCTTGACTTCAATCAGCTTAATGTTGTTAGCTTGAAGCATGCCCAGGTATTAGTAGTTATTGTCTTCATACAGACTCTTGAGGTTATTTCCAAAGGGCATCTTGATTCCCTCAGTTTTTACTATTTTTCTTCTGTTAATATAAGCATGGCACATTTGTCCTGTCCAAGCTCCCTTGCAATATCTTGGCTATATATTCAGAATATACTGAACAGCAATTCTATTTTGGAAGCTTTCTTCCATACAGCTTCAGATCATCCATGTAAAGGAAGTGGGATAGCCTGCCAGATGTTTGATAGTCATGACCTGAATTACTCAGTATTGTTGACAGAGGAATCAGTGCAATGGCAAACAGTAGTGGTGACAGTGACACTCCTTGAAATACAGTATCCGTCTCTTGATATTATCTTTCCCAATTTACTACTATTGACCAACAACTGAGTCTTCCATTGTGCAAGTTTTGACTGATTGCAGTTATTTGATTATCTAATTGTAGTGGGGAGTCAAATGCCTTGTTATTATACCAACCTCTCTAAAAAAAGACTCTAATGCCTGAAAAATGTGGAAGGAAAGAGATGAAGATGACCAGTGGCAAGGTAGATGGACTTAGTTATGGTGGTGATTAATGCATTGTTGGAAGATCTGAAGACTAGGTTAGGGGCAGCTCATCATGGAAGAAACTTATATTATCACAAAGAGTCAACAGTGACTAACCCCCAAAGTGCATGAATAAACATGGCATTAATACAATAATCCTTCATCATGAATATTTTTAGGAAAACTAGAGAACAGATTTCAGCAAAGTATTAATTAGAGAATGGAACACGGTACAGATTTTTTAATTTGGTAATGACCTAAAGTTCTAGTCCAATTTTACTCTTGACAGCACTCAGTCTGTAGCTGTCTCCTTTAAGTCTGCTTCCATAGATATTTTGGCTGCATAATAATGTTCTTCTCATTTGGCTCTGGCAATGCAAGACAGTATTATTAATACAGGAAGTGGTATGTGCTACTATTTTTATATTTAGAAGATCAAAGTATTTTGTTGATCATTAGATTATCATAAATCTTTTAGCATTAACTGGATGTGGGCTCCTCCTCCATCTTTAAGTTTTGTGGGTTTGATTTTGATTCCCAACTTCCACCTACAAAGAACATTGGTCTGAAAAGTACCATCCGTGGAATACTAGAATCTGCCAACATTTAGAGGAAATGTTCATTTGGGAAATCAACTCCATTTATTGGGTCTATCAAATATGTTCCTCGTTTAAAATGATGTTGAAGTGAATTCTAAGGAACAGGACTATGTCTAAAGAATAGTGTCCTAAAGAAGCCTAAAAATCTTATTATATAAAATTACAACACCCCCACACACAAAAAAAACCTATAACATTTTACGTCTAAGACAATCTGAAGAGATATTTGAGACTTACGTTCTTAAATCAAAAAGGTCAATCTAAGGGTGTAGATACAGAGCAAAAATAAAATTATTATGTTTCAAGGAAGGCTTTTTCTTCAATTATGTACAGTATTTTGTGTTGCAATATTGTATGCATTTCTTTGAGAAGAAAAGTCATTGAACAATCCATGAAGACATGGATTAAGATCACTGTTATCTTCTTTAATGGTTTTGAAATAAAGCATAATTTCTCTTTATTTCAGTGATTTCTGGATAAGACATTAAATTAAATTGAAGTCAAACATGTTAATGTTTTAATATGTATTTAATTGAAACATACATACACACACACATCTCCTATATATATCATGACACATTTGAATTATATTTCATTTGATGGTTTAGGACACCCTGCAAGGAGAGGAACTTCAAATAAAATTATTTAAATCAGTTTTTCAGTATCTTCCCAGAGTTTTAAGTAAATCTAGAAACTTCTGCATTATAAGTTTCTTAATGAGAGATACATGGTTCATTTAAGAGACAGAATCTTTTTTTTTAGAATAAGTCAGTTAACAAGTGCTTAACCCATGTTTTCTTTCTTTAAATAAGATATTTTCTAATTCCATAACTGCACTTATTTTGGTGAAACTACTAAATCAAGTTGGAACCACATAAACACAAAAAGGCTTAGTATTACCCAGAGTTTTAATTTAATTATTGTGATGTTTGTCTCTGTGCGTGTTTCATTTAATTGACATTTGCTTTTTATTACATAATGAGAATTGGATTGCTATGTTTCAAGTAAATAATGGCTTTTGTTATTTCCCAAATAATTCACCTTAATATTTGGTAAGTCTTTGAGTAGAGGCTGATTATTGGGATTAGCCAATAAGACTTTTTAATTCAAATAGATCATTGCATATGTTTAGTTAGCCATTGTTTAAAGATCATTAATAGTATTAGGAAATGATCTTGAGTTTAATTTATTTGCTGGAGCCTAGCTGGTAATTTCAGTGAATGCTTTACCCCCAGTTCTAGTCAAGGAGAAGTTGGCAGGAGCAAAAATATATTGTTGCTATAAGGCTTTTGGACAATGAGAAAAAAAGGATGTATTATTTTCACATAGAGAATGGCATGTAGAATAATGAAAGCTGTGCAATATGATATTTTCCATTGGTCCATGGTACAGATTTTGTGATGATATAAATTAAATGAACAAATAGCTTAAGAATATTTTTTCTCTGTCTCATTATTTCATAAGTAATTATGTAGTATTACATTAAGTATTACATTAAGATGATTTGGATACCATGCATTTAGAATTTAGACACCCTCCCCCAATGTAGGAAATTCCAAAGTTTCTAAGAAGTGATGCATTGAATTTTTTTTTAAAAAAAATCCCTAGTACTATGCATCTATCAACAGTTAATTAACTTTAGCTGATCAATGTCTACCTAAATAATTTCAGGTTCGCTGGCTTCTTAAGCTCTCATTATATTTTAAGTATTAAATCACACAGAGATAATTCCTCAAATAGCAATGCTACAGTCTAAATATGAAGATAAATTCTAGTTTAAGTTTAAATTAAAATGACTAAAATATTAACGGCATAACCATTGAAAATTTAAAAAAACAGTTCTTGAAAATAGAAAATATATCTTCTATAAAGAAAATAAAAAAATTGATATATTCTGTGCATACTTATACACAGTTTTTTTTCCAAGAGAAACAAATATATGCAAACTGCAGAAAGGGAGCAAGAAATGTCCAACACAATTAAGGGCATAGAAAAGCAAACTAAGTATAGATAAATCTAATTTATATCAACATGATTCTGTATACGTATCCTTCCTATCTGTGAAAAGCAACATTCCTTCCATTATGTCCATATACTGTTTAATTTTTGCCTTTTGTTTTATGAGGAAGTCACCTATTTGTTTTAGAAACTCATCGAACAAAACTCTATCCAGCCACAGCTTTTTCAATCATCCTCTTCCCTTTGACCAATTCATTGTGCATGTGTTTCTTTTGAAATCTGATTCCCATTTTTTTCTTTTTATGTGATCAAGTATTTCAGGACTTTGAGTATTTGGTCTATGTATATCTCATGGAAAAAAGTAAGAAAAAATATCAAAGCAAGTTGTTATACATACACATATTTTGATAGCAATCATCCTAGAGAAAGCTATG
Organism: Acrochordus granulatus; assembly: GCA_032468055.1. Lineage (NCBI taxonomy): Eukaryota > Metazoa > Chordata > Lepidosauria > Squamata > Acrochordidae > Acrochordus > Acrochordus granulatus. The sequence goes on along the minus strand of JANHZU010006374.1, from coordinate 6,850 downwards.
AATAGTACATGACCTACATATTCTGTGACAGTGCTCCCCAAAATCTGCCATTTTTTTTAAATGAACTATTAAATATAACATTAGCTTAAAATCCCATACATTATGGCTGATTAAGCCTCAACAAATTAATTTAACTGCTGTTATCTCACAGTCCCATCTGGCCATTGAAGAAGGGGATGCAACTTCTAAAATTAATCCTAAATGAGATAAAAATAAGAGAAACTAAGACAAGCTGAATGATTTCAGTTCAGAAAAAATCAGGTATATTTTCTATATCCTGCACTAAAATCAGTCCTCATACTTTCACCTCTGTTAAATTGTTTCAATAGCACAAGTGTCTCTTACCAATTTTATTGTAATTTTTTGCTAAAGTTCCTGTCATGAAACAGTTTTTAACATTCTTCCATATTTTCTAACAATATTTAGATGTTCCACATTATAAGAGCCTAGATTATCTGGTGCTTTCCCCACCATTCATACAAGTCACCTATGAATCCTTCTTTGTTTTTATGTGTGTGTAACATTTTTCTTCCAAAATTTGTTCCAAATTTCAATACTAATCAGAATGAAATTGTGTAATTCTAATCTTATTCCCACATTCTATATCACTGGCTTACGGAAAATACAGGAAACCTTGCCAAAATATTAAAAACTTCAAGAAAATTTTGATTTATTTTCCTCATAAGACATTTATATTTCCATTTTTCTTCACTGAAACTTTTCATTAATTCCACATTTTCTATAAGTTGAAATAGTAATTTACTGAACACAAATTTAAATGAAAGGACTATAGCATTTAAACATAAGTGCTGTACATTTATAAACTAAACTAAGATCATGATGGTTACAGCATGTTTTTGGTATTCTGACTAGATTTTTAGTGAGCAGCTTTGATCAACATACCCTTAATTTCACTTTGTGTAATGAGAAAAAATACACATATTTTGGGCAGGGAACATTTTTCAAAGAACCAAGTCTAGACAGTGTGTTATATAATCTTATTGCCAAAAGTTGCAAATCATTACACTACACGTCAGCACTCTCTATAATGTATTTTGCTATATGTCTTATGATAAACAAAACAGCCTTGATTTTATAGTAGGAAAACAAATTAAATCGCAACTGGATTCTTAATCATTCTATAGCTTGCAAACACTAGAATTAATTTTTCATTGTAGTGAAAAGTTCATCTCAACTCCACTCAACCCACTACAGCACAACTAAGACAAGCAGTGAAAGGACTAACACTGCCATACGTCAAAAACATCTCAGAAACCACCAACAAACTATTACAACCACATGATGTCACCATAGCACACAAACCAACTCAAGCCTCCAAAACTTCCTGAGTAAACCAAAAGCCCCAGCAGCCCCAAAAGAAGAAGCAGGAGTCATCTACAACATACAAAGGACTGCAAAAGCCACTATGTAGGACAAACAGGTAGAAGGTTAGCAGAGTGCATCCCTGAACACAAACTAACAGTCAGAAGACATGATGAAAACTCCTTAATTTCACAACATATGGACAGACTTAATGTAGTTTCAGCGAGGAAACTGTGAGTATTTTAGACCAAGACCAAGTCCAAAAATACTAGAGAATTCCTGAAAGTCTGGCACTCAAGCAAACCAGCCATCAACAATAACCAGTACCTATAGTTCAAGATAATCTATATTTCAGATAAAAGAGAGCTGAATCCAGGCAGACATGTAACTTAAAAAACATCTCAGACATGACCCTTCCTAATCCTCACAAAGATAAAAGAATTTATGATCATTGCATTGTCCCTGCCATCACGTAATCAAAATTCTTTTTTACCTATCATTGTGTTTCAGAAAAAAAATCATTTTGTCTTGAAATATTATTTGAAAAAGATAACGTATTACGTTATCTAATGTAATACATAATGTATGTATTACAGCATATTTTATACTGTAGGTTCTACAAATATTTCCTCCATCACTCAAGGGATCTACTAATACAAGCTTAAGATATTAGTAAGTTCATAGTCCCACTAATAATTCAGATCACAATGCAGTGGTCAATTTACGGGAACTTCGTGTCTGTAGCACCAATATAGAATCCATACTGCCCTGACTTAAACAACTACTAAGACATGTCTGTTCACACAACCATTTATGAGCTAATAAATATCTATTTACCTTATCTTAATGACTTGTTGTCTAAAGTTAACTTTGTTTGAATTTGTGGGGAGAATATAAATTTAAAGCAATATAAATAAAGTTTTGAGCAGAGATCTTTTCCAGATTTGTTAGATGGTAATTCCTGTGACTGAACTTCAGATCTTCTATGTGGAAAGCAAGAATCATATTCAGGAACAATTCTTTGGGTCAAAAAGGAAAAACCCATTCTTTATTTCCAAAGGGAACTGCTTAAAACTTTCTGTGATGTAGAAAACTCTTAAACTTTGGGCAAAATGCTAAAGAAATCATACCAGAGAGAGCCTCCAAGTAGTCCTCTGCTTTCTCTCTCCTATTGCAAGGTACATATTTGGAAAGGAAGAAGGCAATACATTTCCAACAAGGAAAGTCAGAAATTCAAGTATGCTAAATATTATTCATTTTAATATACTGTACGTATGTGCATAAGAAATGGGTGGGGTGGGAAGAAGTTATATCTCCATGTTAATTAATCATAAATATTTTCTAAAGTCAAGGAATTGTTTGTAAAAGGCCTGGGAAGGAAAATGAGTAAGAATTCTTTTACAACTTCTTACCTGGTATTCTTATTCAAAAATTCCATCCCATCATACACATGTTGTAAAACTAATCCAATGGTAGAAAAACAGATATCTTCCAGATGTTTTTCATGCAGATTGAAGCCCAAAATATCTGTTACCTATTCTTGAGGTATTCTATTGAAGGAGTAGAGCTAGTCAGTTGCTGTTATGGGACTTGTTCTATGTTGGTGAAAGAAAAGCAGGTGGTAGATCATAGATACATAAAGAAAGACTGGTTATAGGGAGGAAGTTATAACAAACTTAATCTACTTATTTAAATACTGTTTTAACTTTTGATTTATTATGGGTCTTTCAAAACAAATTGTAAAATATGGTCTGTCTGCAAATGCACTCAAAGGCACTTCTGTCTACTATCAGCTGCAGACCATCTATTTGTATTTCCTTGAAGGCTACCACATTGTACCAGTTCAGGTAAGTCCAGCTGAAAGAAAACACCATGCAAGACTAAAACATTTTTAAATGCAATGTTTAAATATATTAAAGCAAGGATGTGGTTTGGTTAGTCAACTACAGGACTCCTTGGGCTTATTTGTGAATAATTCAGATTTTTCTTAGCTGTGTTATGTAAAGGCACCTTTAAGCATTAAATGGAATTAAATAAATTAGTGTATCACCCCCCTTCCACCCAGCCACTGTCTTTTCAAGATTCTCCATATATTTAATTAATTAGGCCAATACTTCCTTGCTACACTGAGAGCTTTTATTAAATTAAAAAGAGCTCTGTGGCTGTCCATTACTATGAAATGAAATCCTGTGAGTATTTTATTAGAAGGTCATGATTCATAGAGGACAGATTTCTTATTAACACCACGTGAGATGTAATCATCTTAAAGAGGAGAGTCTCCAGCGAATATGGATACATTTCTGAAATAATGTGATATGCAAAGAATCACAAGTTAGGTATGAAAAGTGGATCATCGGTTAGGGTTTCTAGACAACCAGAAGCATATTTGGCTGAGGAATTCTGGGAGTTGAAGTCCATACATCTTAAAGTTGCCAAGGTTGAACCTCCCTGACATAGATCATTGCTCTGAATTAGTTTTGTTTGTTACAGCTATTGCCTAAAACTCTGAAAATTACTCAGGGAGTGGTGACTCTGATCACAACTCAGCATTCAATACAGCAGGCTCAAGTCCCCAAATGGTAGTGTGAATTAACTAAACAGTTTATAAAAAAGACAAATTAGCCCTCGTGTATCAGTTAATCACATCTGCATGGAAGGACAAAACATGAAATTTATCTCTAGAATTAATCAGGTTAGCAGCTTCAGAAAGGTCTTGTGTCAGATCATGATCCTGAGGAAATTTTACTCAGCAGTAATGTACTATTAGATGAGAACACATATCAGAGAAATAATTCACATGGAACCTGGATTGACTTGTCTATCCTTTCACTTGCAGAACAGGGCATAAATATCCTAAAAGACTTTGAAAGAAACCACTTTTGGACAACCATTTATCTGGGTTGGTATAAAGACCTCCCCGGTCCCTTCCAGCCCTATGATTCTATGTTCACTTGCAATCATCTGGTATGATGGAAGACAAAGACGATGACTAGGAAATCTTGAGATCTGAGAGACTAGGAAATCTTGCTTAATTTTTCCCCACTGAAGATTCATCTAGGGCATTCCTATGCATCCTATCTGCCATGGTGTTTCACTGAACTCTCTGTGTGAGACTAATGTGGAGTTATGTTGGTTGTTGGCCATATTTTTTTCGTTTATATATACATCCCTTCCTTCTCAGTGGGACATATTTTGCGACTTAACATGCAAACAGACCTAAACTAAAAAGATCATACTGCTTTCCAAGCAAGCTATGAAAGTTATTAAATTGGAAAATAATGTATATGGTGCTTATACACCTTTGCGTGTGTGCATGTATATGTGTGTTTGTATGTATATAATTTGTATGTATATAATTTATACATTTAGTGGCTTCTGAGAGACTAGGAAAAAATGAAGTATTTTGCCATACATTGACAGGAGAGTTAACTAATGAATGCATTTATTGTCTGCAGGCCCCTTTGGTATCTGTGCAACCTTTTAAGGAAGGTCAGGGGTATCTACTGAGGGAGTCAGTAGTGTCAAAAGGTTGGCCACTACTGGTGATTAAAGTCCACCCTCTTTAACATGGATTGTACACATCACATGCACATAAAAAAGGGCAGATCTTTGATAGCCTAAGCATACCGACTATATAGATGCTGGTGACTCATCTCCAGACTTCCTTCTCTACGTATCCAGCATGCCAGGGCTAATTAAGTGGAATGGATGTGTGTCATAAAGGAAAAGCTTAACTTCTTTTTCTCTCTCTCTCTTAATTTATGCCTGCCTCAAATGATTTTTGCATCAAATAAAATATAGCAAATTGGTGTGGTTAAAAAGAAGCCAGTTTGTCTTTTCCAGACTGGAATGTTGTTCTTTTGAGGGAGGAGACAGAACAAATATGACTAAAGGCAACTGGTTTAATAAAAACCTTGATTCATTCCCAAGGGAGAAAGAGGTATTATACCTATGATAATAAATTGTAGATTCTTTAAATATTTTCATATAAATGGATAAAACAAAGACAGTGATTGTGGACATACACAAGAAATTTGGAGTTGGAGAGGATAGCTATGCTATGACATATACTGTAGTTGTAAGTTGTGTACATACATAAGCTGCTACAACACACCAGTAACATGGGGGAGGGAATGAGACATTTGTATATTATGTTACTTAATCTAGTATAGTGGTTTTTCAGAATATAATTTGTATTTTTGGTAAAGCATCTTTTTCATAAATTTGATTATTTCATCCTTTGCTGGAGAAGGAGATGTTCTACAAAAGTAAACTGGAAAGCTGGCTTATGCTAAGTCACACCAATGGTCCAATTAGTTCAGTTTTGTTTACACTGATTGGCAGCTTCTCTTTGGATTCCAGACTAGAGTCTTTTCCACCACTTACCAAAAGGTCAAGTATTAACAAGACTCCTTCTGCATTTAGGATAAAGACTGTAACTTTGCATTCCATCTTTTCTTCTATTTTGAAAATGTTGGGAAGCATTTTGTAGAGCTCATGACTCTATAAAGTGTAGACTTCTTCTTTCCTATCCTTCCTAGTCTTTCATGCCAAAAAAATTATTTTTGAAAATTACAGTGCTGGGATGATGATGATGATGAAAATAAATGATAGCTACACAACTTCAATAACTCTGGGAAGTATTTTAATTATGCATCTAGCACCTTAATTATTTCCAAGATGAGCCACAGCTTTGAATGAATTCCTTTCTTTAAACACTGATACAATAGGCCAAATGCAAGGAGCAGTTGTAGGGAGCATCTCCTTTTGCCTTTAGTCTTTTCCAATGAGTCCTGTCTTCACATTAGGTGGCTAAAGTATTTAAACTTCAGCTTCAGTATCTATTCTTCTAATGAGCAATCAGGGTTGATCTCCTTTAGGATTAACTGGGTTGATCTCCTTGACGTCCAAGGGACTATCAAGAATCTTCTCCAGCACAACAATTCGAAGGCATCAATTCTTCAGTGCTCAGCCTTCCTCACAGCATACATTACTACTAGGAAAACCATAGGTTTGATTATTTGGACCCTTGTCAGCAAGGTGATGTCTCTGTTTTCTAATATGCTGTCCCAGTTTGCCATAGCTTTCCTTCCAAGGAGCAAGTGTCTTTTAATTTCATGGCTACAGTCATCATCTGCAGTGATCTTGGAGCCCCAAAAAATAAAATCTGTTATTGCTTCCATTTCTTCCCCTTCTATTTGTTAGGAAATGAGGGACCGGATTCCATTATCTTAGTTTTTTTAATGTTGAGTTTCAAACCAACATTTGCACTATCCTCTTTCACTCTCATCAAGAAAGTCATTAGTTGCTCTTCATTTCTGGCCATAGAGTGATATCATCTGCATATATGGTGATTCATCCAGCCTGGCATTTTGCATGATGTACTCTGTATATAAGTTAAATAAGCAGGGTGACAATTTACAGCCTTGCCGTACTCCTTTACCAATTTTGAACCAATCTGTCGTTCCATGTCCAATTCTAACTGTTGCTTCTTGACCAGCATACAAGTTTCTCAGGAGACAGGTAA
>JANHZU010006373.1:5392-18217 GCA_032468055.1 Acrochordus granulatus | reverse complement strand
CACCTAGCTGGCTTTCGTGGCTAAAGCAAAAGTAGAACTAGCCGACTACCTTAACCATTATACCACACTGGCTTGTTGTTCGGGCAAGTTGTTGTTACAACTTGGTATTAGGACACTGCAAGTTTTGTTAACGTATTTTTTTCTGCTGATTCAAAGACTGGAAAAATGCACATGAACGTGGCTGAGAGGAAGAACCTTAAGATTCAACTTTGGTCTGAAGAATTTATTAAAATACAAACTGAAATAGCAAAGTATGTTGGTTCTGTTGCCTGTGGCCAAAATAGATTTTTTTCCTAGATCTGGTGAACTGACTTCCCATGGATAGTTTATCATTTCTATTATTAAAATTAGTATAAAGGAAGTATGAAAGTGCAAGACTGAGGAAACAGAAAAGAAGATACTTCATTATGCAGTGTGACTGTAGTTTTATAAACTATAAAAAAATTAACCAGTAGATGGAGCTCCCTATTCTTGTCCCTCATAATCTTAAAATATTGAAGTATTGAAACAATTAATTTCTGACAACAAAAACTTTAAGCTAACTTATTGTTTTTACTTAAGGTTTGGAGAAATAAATATCACACTACCACATTAACAACATGGGGTCAATCTCGTGAGCAACACAAGATATAATCTGGATTTAGCCTGCCTGCCTCTCTCTGCACCGAGGCAAAGCAGACAGAAGGATGTGACCATGACACTTCCCAGAATGCAAACAAAAGAAAACCACACGGACAATTTGCTTCATCTTGCCCACTTCCTGATAAGGCATTCAACATCTAAACCAGGGCGTCCAACCTTGGCAACTTTAAGATGTGTGGACTTCAATTGAAGTCAGGAATTCCTCAGCCATTCCTCTACTTCAGGCCCAGCCTCAGTACTGCTGCCAAGTGCCACTGGTTGGGGTGGCATCGGTGGCAGTGGCAGGGGGGAGATAGAGAATTGTTTCTTTTTTGTGAGGGGGGGCAACATGCAAGAAGAGTCAAATTTTTGATACGCCGAGACCAAAAGATTCGCCATCGCTGTCTGAACCACTACACCAAACGGGCTCTCCAGTTTCAGTCAGATTGCAGAAAAATCTGCTGCTGCAGATTATAGCCCTACAGACACACATTTTAAAGACTGATTTCAAGAAAGGTAAACGGCAGACCTGGTTAGTACTTTGATGAGAGACTATCAGGAAATTGTCACTGCATGAACACCGTTCGTTATTCTTCCTACCTTGCTACCCTTGTCAACAATCCTCAACTTCCACCACATCCAATAATCACTGTGTATATTTCTTTTTCTTCATTTAAATTTCTCTTCGTGCTCTCTTGAAGGAACTCATTAATTCAATCCAACCATTATTTTCTGTCTTCCTCTGCCTCTCAACACATTTTTATTCTTCTATCAGGTATTTGTTTTGCTATTCAAATCTTATTCGCTCATTCTGCATGATAGTCCACTCAAGGTACCTCCTTTATGCTAGTCACTCACTTTTGCATTCAATTCATATTCATTTGGCATCCGTAGGCCATGCTTGACTCTCTCTCTCCTTGCCTTACCAGACGCACCCGCTAAGTATTCCAGTGTATTTCCTACATTTCTCTTGATGCAGGGAAGAGTAACAGCATTCTTCCAATTATCAGCTGCAGATGCAGTCCTCACACACATGTTAAGCAAGATGAGCGGCCATTGCACAAGAAAACCACATGCATATTTTAAACATTTCTCAAATTATGCACTCCATACCTTCACGACTTATCATTTCTCAATATTCTGACATCATTTATGATTTTCTTTCTGTCCATTATATTCTTTAGACATAAGCATTTACAATAAGGTATGTATTTCAATTGCATTATTTGACCATCTCTCTCATTCCTATACGAACCTCTACATTTCTCCTTCCAGTCACACCATGACCCATGCCAGTTTCATCTCAAAACATTTTGTTGCTTTTATTTTTAATCCACTCTGCCAGAGGGTTCATGTTCAGTTTTTTCTCTGATTTGGAAAAAATGCTTTATTTCTACTAAAATTGCTCTGTAGTTTCTATGGTTCTTTTAATCACAATTGTAATTGCTCTGTTTCTGTGCATAAACATTGTACAGTAGCTTTCTATCATTCTCATTCTCTATATAGATGGTTATATTATTTATCACTTCATTCATAAATACATGCTTTTACCATTCATTTCTTTTATATTCCAGATTTCAATCTTCCACACACCACCATCATCTCCAGATATACCAATAGATACTTACGTCTATTACCCATCATTACTTTGGCCAATTGAGACTTTCACATAGTGAATTTTAATAAGATAGAAAAGGTTACCAGCACATCTATGCCACATGCAGCATTCCCTGTTAACAGTAAGGCAAATGTAAATTTTGATTTATTTTGGATAATATCTCACAAACACCCCCGAATCCACTTTAACCCCCAACATGTTCATACTGTTTTGTTCAAACTAGAGTCTAGAAAATATCTCACATGCCAAGATATTGTCATCCACATCCTAGCAACTAGGAGGTACATGCAGAATATGTGCATGTACTGAGATACAAGCAGTAGGCTTGTAGGTCTGCCATTTCTCCTCCAGTAAGAAACTATGGCCAATGTTGCTTGAAAAGTCATGGAGGGGACCCACTTACCTCAGGGCATGCATTCCAGCCCCTCATTAACAAAGAAGAGATAGGTTTGGGAATTGAATAGCCGATTGGAGGTCTGATCTGATGATAAGCCATGTCAGCTGCTGCAGCGGCTGTAAATAAGAATATGAGGAGAATGAATTATTGATCATCCTCAAAAGCAGACTCAGAATATAAAGACATTTACAGTTTAGTGAACTTAAATTATTTTAGTCTTCCAGAAGCTTAACATACCTGTATTGTCTCTCTTTTGTTCAGAAAAAGAGAACATTGTTCCATTTTAAAATAATCTTATTTCAGACTCCATGCCTCAGAGAAGGAAACCTTCCAGGCTAGCCAATCTAGTGAATCGGTCATCAAATCATTCTCCATCATTTTTGCTGCCATAAAGTTTTCCCCATTGGGGAAAAGCTCATGGATACCTAATTGTTTAGTTCAGAGTCTATCTTTGTAATAAGGAAAAGGAGAATTTGGAAGTGAGAATGGTCTCTTTCCTTTTAATTAGGGATGTTCCCTCTTTTTTATATTTCTTAATATTTCAGAATGAAAGTTTTTTTTAAGGATAGGATCAAATTAGTTAGGAGGTGAGGGACTGAGATGATGAAATAATTTTCTGATGTTCATATTCATAGAATGGTTTTCTGTTCTGGAATATTTGATCTAGTGATTCATAACTTTTAATGTAATTTTGCTCATTCAAGAATAAATAGCATTATATGATTTCAATGGGAGACCCCTTTGAAATCATTAGGGATGATACCTAACAATGTTTGCATTGTATTTTGTATTACCACCAATTGATAAAATGAGGCAGTTGGAGGAAGAAGTCATGTAGCTTCCATCAGTCAGTATGATAGGGTTTTAAATATAAATGCACACTATTAAAACTGTTTATAGTTTACACTGTCACAGGAAGAATAAATAATGCAATTGGATACTTTATGGCTTGCACTTATATGGATCATTTTGTGTATGTTTAGAAGACTAGGCTTTTGTATCAGTGATACTCAAAGGATAGAGATCTATAATATAAGATGTGTGCACAGGCCATATTCCCAAACCTTTCCTGTGGTTGGTTTTTAAAGACATGACTGATTGAAGGTATCTTATTGTAATTAACTGAAATAAAGCTTTGCTATGTTCTGTAATATAATCAGTACAATTGTTAACTTTTACTATTTTTTAACATCTACAGTCCTTCCTGTTAAAATTAAGTAGGTTGCCACTATTTCTTAAAAATAATACAAAAATACGAGAAGCGTCAAATACAGCAAGTTCTAGCTAATATAGGGTTTATATACTAACTGAGAAATTGAAGGTGAGCCGTTATACTACATCTCTTTCTTTCACTGTCCTTCCATTATAAATGCACTTCTGCTTTAATATATCCCATCTACTTTATTTGTGCTATATTTAATGTGGGACAATTGCCTTCTGTCTCCATGTTATGATAGAGGTATAGGCTATAGTTTAGTTTCTGGTAGTTTCTCAGTTAATCATAGTGAATTGCAGCAAGTCAGCCTTAATGACTAAATTTGCAACTGTCTAGAAATAAATTTCATAGTTACCTTCTGCTGTGGAATAAAGATATTGAAAATTAACTGATGTGAAAATCTGAGCAGCCAGTTTGCCTCCTGAAACCAAACTTCACTCTCAACTTCAATTGAAATCTATTTTTATTAGTCTTCATATTCTGATTCATCTCATAAATACACCAATGGCTTTTCCTAAGCAACTACTGTAGACAACATAGCAAAATGAGACAAATATCTCAATATTTGCACAGCATAGCAGCATGGTTTATGCTGCTTTGGACTTAACTCTTGACCTTTTATATCTGCATAGTAAAAGGAAGCTACTACAACAGCCTTAAATGGTTTATCCATTCAGATTTACACTGGCTCTTAAGTGTAATTCATCTTCACAAAGATATTTTGCTCAACAACACAGCCTGTGCCTAATTGATAAATACCATTGAAATAGTTTAATTGATTGGCAGTTATAGTTTATGTAATGGGTTATCTTTTTATTTCTATTATGCTTGTATTATAAAACCTAAACAGTTTCTCAGCAGACTGTCAATCTTTCATTCTTTTTAAAGTGGTTCTCTGCTACCTTTCTATATGATCCCTTATGTTATTTAGCCTGATTTTAAAATTCATTACAGATTAATATTCAGCCAGTTGCCTTGGTTTTCCGAAAAAAGTTAAAGAATGGGGTTAAAGTGTTTGGTAGGCAGTGTTTGTATTTTGTCATCTCTCTCTTTCTACCTAACAAAAAGAAAACACAATTGCTTCTAGAAATCTTTGTAAGGGACATGATCCTAGAAAAGAATATAGAATAGTAAAGAATAAGAAACTTGCAAGCTTCTAACCACTAAATGTATACCTCTTAGAAAAGGAGAGTTCCAAAAAAGACAGCCAAATAGAAATAAAGAGCTGAAGAGAACGTTACTTATGAATAGCCAAATGAAATAAAAATTCCTTCTCTGTGTGTTAACTTCTTGATTCTTACTATATACAGACTTGACTTAGCAGTCATTCTGATCTTGAGACAATTATGCATATGTCTCAATACCCTGGGCTGGTACAAAGACTTAAAGATCTGCTTCCTTTTCTTAATCTGAAGTTTTGTTTCTTATACTTCTCTGTTTACTATGCTTAGGTTATTCCTAGGCAGTTATGAAATCCTTTGAAGCAATTGTTCCTATATAATGAACTGAGCTAATTGAACCAGCCATTATTAATATTAAATAAGTTTACTTTGACTACACATCCCTCATAATGACTGAGGAATGTTTTATAAATAAAATGGCATTGAGTGGTCTCCCTTTCTTTTTGAAATATTTGACAGTGCATATCATATCAATTTGAACAACACTATTAAAATATCCATTCTATGGCAAATACTCAAAATAACTTGATGGGGGGGCAGAAAGCCTCACAGTTCCCTTATAATATTAGCTGGGTTCATATTACATGCATAACCAGGGCAGAGAAACTGCTACGGAGTGCATTTGCATAGTAGGATAATCTTGACTTGAGATAACCTTGTTCAGGTTTTCTGTATTTTGATATATTATGTTAATCTATCCGACTCAATTAGTCTATAATTTAGCACATTGTGAACCCAAAAAATTGGTTAATTCAGGATATAGGTTAAACATGTGAAACTAGCCAGTGTTAGAAAATATATTAAATCACAATGGGGGAGAAAGGAATATTTTTTGTGGCAGAATCAGAATGACAATATGTTCTATCTTAGTTTCAAGAAACATGTGAACCTTGCATGGAGAATTAACAAAACATGTGAGATATAAAAAGTGACAGGGCAAGGATATACTTTATTTTTACTTTTGTTCATTCTAGCTCTTGAATGCTTATAACTAGCGATATAAGACAATATGAGAGAATTGTTAGAATGAAGATTAAAAAATAACATATAAACTAAGGACATGCTGATGACTTTGTGATAATTCTGAAAGACCCTTTGGAAGGAACAGAAATATTAATGGAAAAATTAAATGATTTTGGTGTGATAGTTGATTTTAAAATTAATAGTCAAAAGACAAAGATGTTAACAAACATTAATAGTCAAAAGACAAAGATGTTAACAAACTTCCATTTGAAAATGGAAGACCAAATATAACAGATAAAAAAACTGGATTAAGATTAAAAAAAGTAAAATACTGGGTATTATTATAACTTATATGAATTGTATTTTATTTTAAAACAATTACCTTAAGGTATGGAATGACATCAAGAAGGTTATGTTATTGTCATTGTTGGGGAGAAATTCTGTGCTAAAAATTATATACATTTTGTTAACTGATGCAACATTTAAACAATGGCAGAAAGGTCTATCTATATGGCAAGGGAAAAACAAAAGTTAAATTTAAAATTCTTCAAGGTGCAAAGGAAAAAGGAAGATTGGATTGCCTAATTTGAAACTATATTTTTCAGCCTGCTGTTTGATTTGGATGAAAGAGTGGGAAAGAAAAATTGCAAATAAGAGAATATTAAAATTAGAAGAGCATGAGGTTTGGATGACATGGTTATTTATGGTACAATAAAGTTAAGTTAATGTAAATTTTAAAAATCTTATGTTGGAAGTGCCATGTTGAGAATATGGAATCGTTAGAAACCCAGGCTGTGCCTAAAAAAACCTTTGTGGGTCTCAGCATAAGAAGCATTTTATTGAAAAACAACAGCAGGCAAAATGAAATGGTTACAATATTGAGACCCTACAAGATGAATACAGAGAGAATACAAGATGAAGTCAAAAGATCAATTGCCTGCAGAGGGATTAAGTTTTCAGTGGTTTTCACATGTACAATTAAGAGAAAGAGTTAAAGTAGAAAAAAAGGACAGTATTTGGAATTGAACAACATAGGATTCAAATTTGAAGTTGAATTATGTGCAAATGATGAACATGAAATTGGTAAAATGTATAAACTCTTACTGAAATTTGAAATGGAAGAACAAATTAAAGAATGTATGATAAAATGAGCTAAAAACTCTGGTTACAATATATAAATGGAACAATGGTAAATATATGGCTGAAAGGAGTGAAATTCACATTATGTTACAACTTAAAAGAGACTTTTTATGCACCATTGGTATATGATATCAGAAAAGCTATCTAGAATATATAGCAGAAATGTCCCTACAGAAAGAAGGGAGCCACAATGTAATTTAATAGAAAGAGAATGAAGTATAAATGCATTTATAATTGTTGTAAAGAAGATCAGAAGTCACTTATTTATATTTTTCTTTCTTGTCTTTGTCTTTCTTATTTATCACTTTTCTTTTTCTCCTTCCTTTATATTTATATGTTTTTCTTCTATTAAAATTTATTTAATAAATTTTTAAATTTAAAAAGGAACTTAATTGTGAAGCTACTCAAGGGCCATCCATACTCTACATCAAAACTTAATTCAGTGTCAGTTATGGTATTTTAGACTTGTTATAGTTTCAGAGAGATGTTTGAAAAGATTTAATAAATTAAAGCCAGCAAAGCAACCAATAAAAATAGTTTGTTTTGAAAAAAGAAAAAAAGAGAAGAAGAAGAGGAAGAAAGGGAAGAAGAGGAAGAAGAAGAATGGACTAAGGAAACAATAATAATTCCATAAGCGTCAGAAAAAATGTGAATCTGGATTTAATAAGCTCTCAGGAGAAAGAGAAATAAAGGAGTTTTCTTCAGATGTCTCCAAAAAAATACAAGAACAGAAGGTTAATAAATAACTTTAAATGTGTTGCAGGAATAATGATTCTGAAAAGCTCAGCTATTTCCAATGGAGAAGTGGAATGAAGAGCTATTGTAGAAGACAAGTGAAGCTAATTAGTGAGAATCAATGGATACATCTTAGAACAGGAAAGTTCAGGGGAAATCTTCAGACTGAAAGCTTTCTGGTGTTTAGAAGATTGTTAGCTCTATGGAAGCATTTGGCTGTTAATAACAATAAAAACATCTGCGAATATTCTCATTAATCCAGGCCATGATCTGCAGGAAAAATAGCAAAAAATTTGCAAGGTTTCTGAAAAAGCAACTGGACTTTAATTACAAGATGTTACTGGAGATGTTTCACCTTCTGTCAGGAAGGCTTTCTCAGTCCACGTAAGAAAGAAAAGGAATGGTCAATAAATATGTACGTTTCTAAAAAGAGGGTGGGAGAAAGATGAGAAAACATAGCAAGTTTTACATTCACCCAGTTTAAACAATGATATGTTCCTAACAAGTGGGAGGTGGGGGGAAGGATGCAGGAAACACAAATGTTTTGCAAAAATAGCAAAGTAAACAGAGTGATGGTTGGGCAGTAAAGATTGATTGCCGTTAGAGGTCAGCACACTAACATTTCAGAGCCTCCCAAAGAGTCCTTTTTTTTGCAAATGATTTAGTGCTATTTCATAAATTGAAGCCAATTGGAATCTGATTCCTCCTCCTTGATCGACTGAAGGATTTAAAGTCTTAATATATATTGATTCTTTGATTTCTCTTGAAAGCCAATTATTTTTTTTGTCAATTGTTTGGAATTTGCAGTCTTAAGGTGTAAATGTACTGCAGATGAATTGGATTTCTTATGTTGCTGAAACCTTATAAAAAGTAGTTGTTTAGGATAACAAATTGGAATTTTGGAAAAAAATTACTAGGGTAATTTGAATTAAATTATTAGGGTAATTTTAATTACAGCTGGGTAGAAGGTAAAAGAAGACACTGTTGTTTTCCTCAAAGATGATTCTTTTTCTGCTCCATGCCTTCTTTATTATATTTCTCTTCAAGTCAGCTTCATAAAACCTATTTTTCAGCCACCACAGTAAGTGGACTTTCTCAGAAACATCTTAGGTTCAGTAAGTGTTTGATAGCTGCAACCAGTATTTGGATCCAAATGAAATGCACATGGTTCCCTTTTATTTTTTTAAATCAGTCAGATTTCACCAAATCCACAGATTGTTGATCACACTCCTCCCACCCCCAAATCTTTAAAATAAAATTCAGATATCTTCCTGAATTGGCAAAAGTGTGAATGCATCCAGATAAAAATCCTGTATTGATCAGAGAGCTAACTAGACAACTTGCAACATCTCTCTGAAACTATAACAAGTCTAAAATACCATAACTGACACTGAATTAACTCAACATAATTTTAGCTTTGAAGGTCCCACAGCACAAGTGTCTGGCTGTGATGTCATAGAGATTTTTATACAAAAGTGATTCAGATTCTTCTCTGCTTCTGTTTTGTAGTAACTTTTCAACAACATATTATTATCCTTTAGACACCAATTCCTGCAGCAAAAGGATATTAAAATTGTGGTAAGCCTGAACCATGTCAGGCATCTGATAAGCTTAGTTTGGAACAAATACCTAAGGGCAAAATGTTAGTATCAACTCTTCAGTTGCCTCGGTGATACTTTATTCCAGATGAGATCCTGATTTCAATGAATGTTGTGGCTTCACTGCAATAACCCGCCTCTACCTTTTTTATGTAAAAACTGAAACCTTGTAATATTAAATGGAATAAATAAATAAGCAAGCAAGCAAGCATTCCTGTAAAATCAAGTTAAATTTATTCACCTGCAAACTGCTATTTTATTGTGCAGCAATTTTGATGTTAAAGTGGCTCAGTGTCTTACCTGGCTTCAGGTGAGCAAATGGAATTTCTCCTGTTAACAGTTCCCAGAGACACAAGGCATAGCTGAAAACATCAGCTTTTATGGTGTACCGAGTACACTGCGTGAATATTTCAGGGGCCATCCAGCGCAGATTCTATATATCAAGACAACATCAATAATGCAATAACTGTATATTTTGTTTCTTCACAAGGGAGCCCATCTCTTCTTTATTTTATTTCTGTTTGCTTGCTGGGTATATGCTAACGAAACAATTGAATGAATGAAAGGAAAGAATAGTGATTGGGTTGCTTCCATACTAAAATGAATTCATGCAGCAAACGCATTATACATTGCATTATGAGATCCATTTTCACCAGAACAATTTTCACTGTATGCGTTTCTACTTTAATATACAATTTTACTTAAGACTGAAATCGGTTGTGCAACATGTCCTTTTACAGAGGATCAACAGGTGTCCTGTGAGAAACGCAGCACACTAATAACACCGAATCTACAAATGAATGAATGCTATGGCCTTTCTTCTTGTATGCGCAATCACTGTCAGTTTCAGGCATAGGCTCTCCCTTTTTAAGCCTTGGAAAGGGTGACAGTGCTCCTGAGCTGCTTAGTACTCTAAATGAGCCTCTGCTTTGATTCTTTGCAAGCGAGGATGGAGTCAGCAATCCCATTTATAATGAGCATAGAGAATCCTTGCTTAACAACTATTTGCTCAATGACTGTTCAAAGTTATAATGATGCTGAATGAAAGTAGTTACAACTGGTCTGCAAAGTTATGGCCATTGCAGCATCCTTTCCAAATTTACAACCATAGCATGCGCTTCGACTCTCCCCCTCCATCTCCTTCTGCTCATTTCTGCTCTTTCAGTTGCCCTGCACTCCACTGCCTACCCTTGCCACCACCCTGGCACAACGGGGTGAGACATTAGTGGAAATTCTGTGAGGTTTTGGGAAAGCTATGTAAGGGCCTTATGAATGTCTTTCGCCAAGAATCTCTACCATCCAATTTGATTTGGCAGATTGGGCATGCTGAAGATCCCTTCAGCCAGAGTTCAGCTAATGGAGATGAGAAGAGGGGCCTTTTCTGCAGTTGCCCCTGCTCTGTTCCTCTCAGAGATCAGAATAGCCCAATTCTGTTGGCCTTTCATAAGGCTGTTGAAACCTGACTGTATTGCCACGCCTGGTGCACTGAATGTGTTAAGGGCAGCATTTATGGCATTACTGTTAAGTGGCCAAATATCTAGGCTGCTGTGTAAATCTATTTTGGATGTTTTTATTGGTTTCAAAATGCTTTTTATTGTTTTAATTGTTTGGAATTGTAGGCCATCCAGAGTTATTGATTGAGATGGATGGCTATAGATATTGAATAAATAAATGATTAAGAGAAAAAAAGGCAAACCCCTGGTTGTTTTGTCATATTGTCCTCATCCAGAGATTGCAGGAATCTTGATTCTGAGATAAAACATTGAAACAAAACAAAGGGAAAAGAGTATTTAAATCAATATCACTTAATGCAGATAAGCAAGTGAAAAAAAAGTAAGCAGCAACATGAAAACAAAATAAAAATTCAGTAATACCATAGTTGAAGTTCAGTGTGATATGTTTCATAGACTTTAAAAATAATTTTGTAAAAAGACACATTTTTATTTTAATATTTCAGTTACTGAGACCTCAACAGGCGGCTAAAGACTAAAAACAGATGCTTCTTAACATTGTTGCATGTAATAACTCCTAACGCAGAAAACTCTGTACAAACTTATCTTATTTTTGGCATTTTTAAAGGCTTTTTATTTTAATCATAGTGCTCTTTTACATGAAGATCTGCATATAAGAGATGCTAGATGCAACTGCTGTATCTTTACAATCATAAGCAAAATATGAGACAAAGAACTGGTGGCATTTTGCCAACTTAACTTTTCCAGAAATGCCATTTGTTCCTATTATGCAACCAAAGTGGACTCTAAGGATTGGGATTATGTATGGGTGGGCCCTTCTGCAAGATATGTCCTGCTATTTAACTGAGACCCCTGCTTTCAGTCAAAAGATATCAAAGTCTACACATAATTTATTCTTTGTTCTTTCATAATGGCCTTTGCCATTCCTTCACTTGTTCTAATTAGTATTTTATACACACACACACGCTATTCTCTCTGTTTGTTGATAGACTTAGAAGATCTGTGGGCAGCAGCATATGAATTAAGGAAGAGTTTCCCAATCTTGCCAACTTTAAGATGTGTAGACTTCAGAATCCCCAACCAGAATGCTGGGGAATTTTGGGAAGTGAAGTCTATGTGGGGGAGAAGGAAGAGCAGAGCCAGAGGTTAAGAGGAGCATCAGTCTTGAATCTCTATGTACATACAAATGCTAAAGGTCCAACCCCTTGTGAACACTGTTAGCCTTATCTGGGGAGTGCAGATGTTCATCAGGCAGTTGGAGAAATTCTTGTGACCATGTAGCATTAATAAACCTGTTAGCTAGAACTGCACAGATTGAGCCTGATCTTCATGCCTAATAAAGGTGCTAAGGTTGGGAAACCGTGACTTAAGGAAAGAATTCCATTTCTGATTCAACTTCTGATATTTCTATGATTTTAAAAACCTGAACCTTCAAATAGTAACCTATTCACCACACAAAATATATAACTCTGTATTCTCTTTTTAAAAAAAGTTTGAAAGTTTCCAGCTGTGAAGTCATAGTCCTATGCTTCCACCCTTGTTAAAATAGAAGAAAGACTTTCTCCTCCGTAAGACCCATAAACAACAATAAGAACAAAAAAAATCAGCCTATCATTGTTCTGGCAGTTTAGGGGGAAATGCTTTCTATAAGATGGACTGAGAGAAGAGGGATGATAAGATCCATTTTTTCTTTATCAGCCCATTTATTTTTCTGAATGGAATTCTTGCTTCTCAAAAGCAATCTTTGGCAACCTGACTATTTTTTCAGTGAGTGGATTTCAACTCCCAGAATAGTTTATTTCATATGACATGCAAAGTCAGGGATATCCACAATGCTATATTACAGAGTGGTCCTGGCAGCCTAATTGCTAGTTTGTTTAGATT
>JANHZU010006372.1:66277-81938 GCA_032468055.1 Acrochordus granulatus | reverse complement strand
ACTTTGAAAAATATTGGATATTTGACTAGAGAATGATGTACTGTATGTGGCACACATCATTTTTATTATTATTAAAAGAAACTGATTTCAGTTCAGAGTTTCCCACTGCGCAAGTCCTCTGAAAACCTTGGAAGAGTTTTTACCTTGGTACCAAACAATAAAGGTTCCGAAGCTGAACATCACCACTGACATGATGCACAAAATTGAACAGAAAATGAAACAGCGCAAGAAATGTAGGGGATTTGAAGTTGACATGGTACTGTATGTTAGCATTAGGAAGTGTTCTTGGGTTGTGATCCACAGTTTGTATAGTAATAAAGGTGGGATTTTTTTCTTGCCATTTCTTTGTACTGACAAATTCAGAAATATTTAGGGTAGCTTGTTTAGAATAACAGACATTGGCAGGAGATTACACTTAGCAGAGCAGCTCGAGTTGTTCTTCGTGCTCCGATTAGCTTAGAGTCAGCAAATGACTACTTTCTTATCCAGGCAGATCTTAACCCTTTGCTTAGTCAGTCTTCTGGAGCAAATCAAAAATTCAAGACTCAATGAATATGACATGTGTTTCAAAAATATCAGGACCTCTTGAGTTCCTCAGTAACAGCAGTCAATGGGCTTAGATTAGATTTAATAGAATATTAAAATATTCTATTTTAATAGATTGAAAATAGAAGTGCCATGGTTTACGGCTCTTTAATTTCTCACTTACTGACCTGGGCTGATCTTAAGAAACCCTAAGCAAAGCAGGTCACATAAAAAGCTAGAAAGTACTTGGATGGAAAGCACCCAATAATCAGAGGATGATATGTTAGGCAGGGAAGTTGGAAAACATTGTGGAACAAACCATTTTTGTATTGTTTCCAAGTGAATTATACAGTTGTAAGAGGCAGAGTGCTCATTTTAAGTTTCATAATACAACTTCTATAATATTATAGCTTGTATAATATATAACTTATACAATTTTGGTGCAGTTGCCAAGCAGTTAAGACACTGCTTCCACTTGTCAGCTAGAAGGCTGGCAGCTCAAGTTCAAGATCCAAGCACTGCTGTGAGTGCCTGTTCTTTGCCCCAGCTCCAGCCAACCTAGCAGTTCAAAAGCGTGCAAAATGCAAGTAGATAAGTAAGTACTGCCTCAATTGATGGGAAGATAACAGCGTCCGTGTACCTCGGTGTACAATCATGCTGGCCATATGACTATGGATCTTTGGACAATGCTAGCTCTTTGGCTATGAAACAGAGATGAGGACTGCCCCCTAGAGTCGGACATGACTGAAAGGGGTAATCTTTACCTTTTGCAAAACTTTTTTAATATTATCACTTTTAATATTATACAACATACTGGTCTGGCAAAATAATATGTTGGATTCATCTACTACACTAAGCCATAATGTGGATTGAGTTTAGCTTAAGATGTTGTATGAAACCCCGCTAATTGCACCTTTTTCTGTAATTCTTAGTACAATGTGTAAACTCTGCCATCATGTCAGTAGGTCTTCCTTTATCCGGTACCTGAATGTGGTTTTACATAATGTAAAAAGGGAAGAAAACAATAAGAAAAAATAATTCCACCAGCAAAATTTTGTTGTCATGACATCCCCCTAGAACAGGAATTAAAGCTTAATAGAGGATGCACAGAAAATATGGGTAACTAGTCATTTTGGAAAATTTATATTCAAATGTGATTGTTCTTAGAAGCTCAGAGAGAAAGAAAGGACATTTACATAATAATAAATTTTGATAGTTCATTAATCAAAATAATTAACATTAATCAGTATAAATAATATATCCTATAATTTTTTTGCCTATCCTTGCCTATCCAAGGATTTATTTCAAAAGTAACACTGAACTGTGGTTTATCATTACAGGCATAAACCTCTGGCTCATGTATCCTTGGATGCAGCTACAGTGAAGAGATTAGAAGCTTTTCCTACCTTTTTCAACTACTATATTAATTGTTATGTCAAAATCTGGAATGTTTAGATTGCCTTCCCTTTCCCTGCCTCCATAAATGATACTCATGATAATCTAAGGCTTTCCTGGTTTCAGACATAACAAATAGACAAAGTAAGCTGAAAATAGTAAAAATGGAAGCAAAACCTTTCCTCAAACCTTCCTTTGTTGAAAACCCATCTTTCATTAATAAATGTTTTCCTGATCACTATGATGTATGTTTTTGTCTCTTTCTACCAGCAATAAATATTGTTGTTTTGATGCATCCATATTAGATGCCATTTTACATGTAATCTTTTCACTGGTTTATGCAAAATGTTGGGCTAGGAACTACTAGATTCTGTCTGTGACACACATGTATCCATATCAATAGAGCGTTCCATTGCATTTTAAACAAAATTTGCAGTATATTTCTTCTCATTTCCTAGTACTCAGATTCAGTCTTGAATTATATTTATCTTGAAAATAGGATTTTTTTCCTCATTACTAGGATGCAGTTTCATGTCGTGCTTGCATTTGAAAAAGGGATCTTTTAGAGTCCAGCTTTTTGACATGCTATACTATAAGTGAACCAAAGACTGATGTGGAGAAAATGTAAATAGGCATGCAATATGTTAAATCCTGATAACAGAGTATAATTCTGTTCATTCAAAAAGCTGGACATTTCACACTGCTAACAAATCATCTACAAATGTGATCAACCTTAGGGCATGTCTATACTTCACATTTAAGCTGCTCTTGTCCTCTGCTGATGCCAGTTTTATTCTACACTCATTGAAGAAAATCCTGTCCAGACAAAATCTACCAAACCTTCTATTGGATAATTCATCTGCTGCTGTCCTTTTCCATCTTGTGTTTAGGAAAGCAATGGTCGATTGCTTTTTTCCTTGTTAGTAGGTCTTATTGGACATCAGTACTTTTATATGAGTGTGTGTGTGGATGTATGTATGTAAATATGTATGTTGTGTGTGTGTATACATATATACACACAGACACATGCACAAAATTAAAGCATCCAAATGCATATACGATTTATGCAGGGACACTCAGATTGAAAACAAAAATCCCTTTCTTGCATTTTTAATGCTTTCACTGACTAAAGTCCACTTCTGTTCCAATTATAGTGGGTGTTTCTCACTTTCTACATGTCCACATGTTTTAATCAAGAGTGAAGACAATTTGCTATAACAAAGGCTGCAGTAGATTCTGTTGATAGGAAGGGGCAAGGGACTATTTCTACCTTTGAAAAATACTTGTCAATCTGCAGGCTTGGCTAGGAGGAAGTAAAATGTAGCAGGCCAAATAGACTACAGTTCTTGAGATGACAGAAGCAGGAAAACACTGTTTTGAAAGCAGTGCAAGAAAACTTACCTAGAAGTCAAGACACAGTGGGTGGGCAAGGGGTGAGTAGATGATGATTCATGTTTCTATCCTCCAGAAATGGTTAATGCCCCACACTGATGATGGGGCAATCTGGCAGAGTAGATAACCTTTAATATAGTCACTGAGAATGATCTCAGTTTGAATCCAAGGCAAACGATTCAACATCACAATAATCCAAGTCTATGTCCCAACCATTGATGCTGAAGAGGCTGAAGTTGATCTTCTAGAAGCTATACCAAAAAGATGTTCTTTTCATCATAGGGGATTGAAATGCTAAAGTAGAAAGTCAAAGTATAATCAAAATAACAGATAAGTTTGGCCTTGGAGTGAAGAAGGACAAAGGCTAGCACAATTTTGTCAAGAGAACATGCTGATCATAATAAACACTCTTCCAACAACCCAAGAGGCAATTCTACACATGGACATCCCCAGATGGTCAACACCGAAATCAGATTGATTATATTCTTTACAGCCAAAGATGGAGAAGATCTTTATAGTCAATAAAAACAAGACCTGGTGCTGACTATGGCTCATTCTTATTTTTCACAGCTGTCAGAACTCATTCAAAATTTGATGTCAATCCCAATAATTTGTTTCTAGAATAATCCTATCCCAATTAAGACATGCTAAGAATAAGAGGTGAGGAAGAAAAGGGGTCAATAGAATCTGAAAAGTTGACAGTGTTTTAAGGTCCTTCCACCTGGGTCCTTTTCAGTACTCCAGAAGTAGCTCTGCATCTCAGAAGTATGGGATCTGTGTGATCCCATATTGTTGTCTTGTCTTGGAAGATGAGCTGTTTTTTATTATTTGTTTTATTTATTATTTTTGGCTGATTTATTTCAACTTTGGTGCATCTTGAATCAATGAAAAGGCAACCTTTCTCAATTTATAGTTTGGAAGTTCTGCAAATTTGTTGGTAAGCCTTTTACTTACTGGCATGATGCTATTAATAGAACATAAGAATAAGGCCTTGGTGACTTTACACAACTGTCTCATAACAACTTCCACTGTCTTGAAAATCACTGAGCAAATAAGTGCACACCACATGAACTAAAACATGAATGGGTATGGAACACTGATTGAATGCTTTGATTCTCCTGTTTGATACTTGAATGGAAGGACTGATATGATCATATTATTTTTAAAATTGTGAGGTTGGTGGCAATGAAGATGACAATAGGTTGGTTTCAACCAGACTTTGAGGCCCTGAAATATTTACCATAGGAAAATTCTGAGGTTCAAGACAAATTTCTGGAAAGCTAACCAGTGTTGTTCATGTGTGCTGGCAGAATATTTTAACTAGCTGTTTCCTGGTTATAACATTGGTTAACATTTATTTTACAAAACCAAGATAAATATTTTGAAAAAGCTGATGAAAAAAAGCTGATATTTTAAACAATTGATATTGCTTCTTATGTAAAATGTGGAGTTCAAAGCAGTTCAAAAAATATTCAGCTAAAAACATTTTAGCATCAACATATGTATGCTTCATGGTAATCTTGAAAAGCATGACAGGCTGTTTATGCTTTATGTACTTAAAAGCAACTAATGCTTACCTTGATATTTCTGGCCCATCTTTCAGAAGCTTTTCTTTATATTCGTGGATCTGCCTGATCTTACCTGCTTATTCCAAGTGCTGCTGCAATTGCTAGATGGATGTTTGCTTTTGTTACCAGTTTTTTTTCTAGATCTCGGTTCTCTTTGTGATAGTCAACTGGCATGTAGTGCTACTATTTTTCTTCTTGTGTGTGTGGCTGATTGGACACATTTCTTTTTAAAAGATGTGGGTGAATATCAGAAGAGGAAATTTATTTTGTGTTGCTATTGAAATGAGAATTGTTATAGATTCTTACATACTGTAAGCATCGTATATAGGTTCTTTTAGTGTGCAGTGAAAAATCATTTAACATTTAAATAGCGAAATATCATGCAGTAGAAAGTTCTCACAGGTAGTAAAAGCATGAGAAAAGGTGCTGTTAAATATTAATCCCAAATTCTTTCAATTTTTCATCTAACATAATTCCAACTCCAGAATTTAGTTTCCCTAAAAGAGCAGCTCTGCCACCTGGGCTCCTCCTGACTTGCAGCTTCTGCTAAAATAAGGGTTGGGCCTATGCTAGTTTACCCTATGCAGCCTTTCCCAAATCAGGAGGTTCTGATTAAAAGGATCAGGCCCTTATCATCTCTGCAGTTTGCACTATCTGAAGATGATTGAGAAGCTACATCATTACACAACACAATCTCTGCCTGCTTGCCTGCCTACTAATATGATAGAGTGATAACAATATTGTGGGGGCCCCACTGGCTGCCAATTTGCTTCCAGACCTACTTGAAATGCTAATGATTTATTTATTTTTATTTTATTTTTACTTATTAAATTTGTATGCCGCCGAAATCCAGAGACTCTCGGCAGCTAACAACGCTAAAAACCATACATTAAAAACCCTTAAAAATAAAATAAACCCATTAAAACAAAATAAAGGTTAATAAATGATTACTTATAAATCAATGATTACTTATGAAGCCCTCCAAGCTTCAAATGTTTGTTACCTTTGGGACTCTCTGCTCCAGGTAGAATCTGCTTGCCTAATGCATGCAGGCCAAAGTCCATTCTGCCTTGAAGGTAGAAGAAGGCAGACCAAGGCAGGAAACAGACAATGCAAGGATTTCAGGAAGATGGCTTCATTAGCTGGAGTGAATAACGAAGTCTTGACAACCCACACCAGAATTTTCCTTCGCCACCTCTTATGCCAAACAGAATCAAGGCAGGATTATTTTGAGTCTGCTTTCCCAGGAATGTTGTTCTTTATTTTCTCTCAATGATCTCCTAATGACCATTAAGAGAAAACCATTCCTTTGTCTCTGAATTCCTTAACTACATTAATAGTGAAGTGGATGAATGCTAATAGATTGAAAATAGAAGTGCCATGGAGAACTGAGGTTGTGTTGTTTGGTTTGTTTTGAATGAGATCGTAATCTGAAGGATCAAGGGCAGAGTTTGAGAATAACTCCGACTCCGAGTTATGTCAAAGCATACACTTCAGAAAAAAATGGAAAAAAGTCCAGTAAGGAATGTTGATGATTACTGTATTCATCTTTCCCTTTCTACTTTCTTTGGTATCACATCCATTTCCTGATGACATTTATATTGATACTAGGACAGCCAAGGCTTGATTTGGCGTAAGTTTGCGTTTCCTCTGCTCCATCTGCAACACTACCCTGTTTATTAATATATCAAGAGTAAGTATTAAGACTGAAATACCCACAATGGAAGAATGATGGCTGAAGATGATAGAATGTGAAAATGACAAAATTGACTTGTTTGATGAGAGAATAGACAATAACTGCATTTGTTAGTGACTGGAAATCCTTCATGGACTTTTTGGTGAATGGAAAAAAATGAATTTGTGATTTATAGGCATGAGGATTAGAAATGGTAGAATATGGAAAGAAGGGAGCCACAATGTAATCTTAGAGAGGATAAAATATAAATGCATTTATAACTACTGTAAAGAAGATTGAAAGCTATTTCTTTATATCTGTTTTCTTTCTTCTTTACTTATAACTTTTATTCACTTTTTAAAAATTTCTTTAAATTTGTATTACTTTTATTCTGTACAAACTCTTTGATAAAAAATAATACGTATAAAAAACAAGAACAAGTGTGCTGGCAGTGGTAATACGCCAAATTTAATATTGTACAAACCTATCCATCCCACTATACCTGCATATCTCCTGCATAAAGCATAATTTGTTGCACTCTCAGTCTGACATTTCCCTTCAAATGTGTTGAACATCAAATGCCAGAATTCCAAGCCTTTGAGAGTTCTAGAACAGGTTGTGAGGAAATCCCATTATTTCCTAAGGCTCTTAAATTACCACATCTTTGGGACAATAGGATTGTGCCTTTGGGTTTCAGAAACTGAAACAAATTATGCTGAAATTGGGATGGAGTTTGGAGGAAATGTTTGCGATAAGGATGCAAGATTAAATACTTGTTTGATTGCAGATAAAACATTCTCTTTCAGTATTTGCAATAGCTGCACATATATGCTGTTTCTAATTGTGCAAACAGTGTCATGGAATTTCAATAAATAATTCAGTAGCTTCTCCTATTACATTTTCAGAGTTCACTTTCAGTACTTGGTTTCCATTAATTGCAGTTAGTCTGAAATAGTACTTAAAATGATGAAAATGTGGTTGAGATTGATTCCCATTTGCAGGGATGTTCACAAAACAAGAGGCCCAGGAATTTTAAACACTAACTGAATTTTAAACAATTTTGTTTGGAAGGCTTTTGCTAGTGAATTCTAGAGGTGCTTTGTGAGATAAAAAAAGGTGCACCATAGTGAAGCATCTCTGCCAAATTTGTTCTCAGAGGAAAAGTGATTTTAGCATCTTCAAATCAAAGTAAGATTTATGACAAATGAAGGTAATGCTCATTGTAAGCTACATAGAAAATGCTGATGCTTCTGCCTTTTCTTGATGCTAGATTTTCTGCTGTCCAGCTAAAGTTTGATGTCTTTTCCCTGCTACTGTGTCCATATTATAGTGATACAGAAGGCAGAATGCATGATGCTCATCCTTTCTATTCCTTCTTATATGTCTGTGTTTTTTTTAGCATAAATTGCCCATGGGTCTCTGAGCTTTTCCTCACGTGTACCTAACTGTCTTATAAATATAGTCTGGCAAACCTCTTTTTTTCTGCTATGTCCTGATGACATTGCCATCTGTTTATCCCAACCCACATTTCAAGCAGTTGTTCTAAGCTCTTCTGGTGCTCAAACTGTGTTGTCCTTTCAGGCAACAAGCCAAAGCAATTTTGCTGAGGCTTGTTGCTGGCTTAACAACAAACTGTTGAAGTTGACATGCTTCACCAACCACTCATTGTTGCAGTCAGATGACTCCCATAAGGGTAGGATCAGCATATCACTTTAGGTTGCTTGGGCACAGCTTCTCTCTTCTGACCTCCAGGCACTCCCTTCAGAGCAATTCCAGTTCGGGCAGTGGGAGAATCTGGTTCTTTTATCTACATTTTCCAGAATGATTTTGTATGACTGGCCACTCTGTCACACTGTAATTTGTACGAGGGCAAGCTTTCTACCAAGGCTGGGTTAAATCTTACCCAAAGAACTGCCTATTCTAAGGGAAAGAAAAAAAAACCCTAAAGTTGAAAAAACTTAAACCTCTCCAATATCTTTAGCTGGAATGGAGCTGTTAAGAGTCTCACTCTCAAATCAGACCAGAGAAGGAGGAACAAGAACCTCTGTATACACCTGTATGACAATATGCTCTTCCTCCTGAGATTTAAATAGTGCCTTCTCTGACAATTTCCTTGAAGGCACTGAAACTGTAATTATTTTGCAGAATTTAGAAGAGCTGAAGAGAAGACCATGTAATGAAATGCTAGTTTTAGTGAGAATAAGGATACTTTTATATGATGTTCTTGTTTTATGCAGTTTTGTTAGCTGTAGGAAATTTTTAGAAATCAGCAGTACAGAAATAACAATTCATAAACAGTAAATATTGAATAATCACCACAGCTCCAATCACACACCAGGGGATGTTGGGATGTTTTGTGGGGCTGAAGGTAATAAAGTGACCTTCAGGTTGAAATTAATAATATTCAAATTTGGTGTTCAAACTTGGCTTTTTTGTTTTCCTTTTTAAAATATAAAGCATACATACTTTATATTTGATACTTCAAGCAGTTGCAAACTACGTATGACCTTCCTATGGGTGCTTTGAAAATAGGGACTAGAAATGACTTTGGAGAGTAATAGAAAATTTGTTGCCCAAATTCCTGCCCCTCCACCATGAAGAAATTCAACTGGATCAGTTTTATGTTTTGCTTTTTGAAATGCCTTTTGAAAATGCCCACATACTTTGGCCAACTTAAAAAAAAACATGAGGACTTTTTATGAATACTCATGTTTATACTTTTTATGAATACTCATGTTGTGGTGCCTCACAAGATGAGACTAAGCCGTTCCAGAAGAACGCTCTTAGCGCAAAATGCTCTTAAAGAGAAATGAGGTTTCCCATTGAAAACAATAGAAAATCGGATGATCCGTTCCACGCCCCCAAAAATGTTCACCAAAAAAATCATTTTCACCAGAATTTGATGTAGAAATGATTGTCCCAAACATCTGAAACAAGTAACCATGAATAACACATGATATAAAGCAGAAATAGAGCAAACTAACCAGCACTTACGGATCTGCTTCGAGGCTGCTGCAAAGCTGGCTGCTGTCCGGCGCCCCCTGCTGGTTTGGAGGATCTGCTGCCGCTGCCACTTTAAAAGGGCCTTTTCCCTCAGCTTTTCTGGGCATCATGGGCAGTTTGGAAATGCTTCTTGCCTCGGAGAAGTGACAAAGGGGAATTTCTGCTTTATTTTGGGCAAGGACAATTTCTGCTTTATTTTGTGTGTATGCATGGGCGTGCTTTGAGAATATCCAGGCTAGAGCAAGGGAGAGGAGAGGAGGGGGAGTGGACTTCCTGCAGATTGAATCTGGAGTCTGAAGTCTCGGGAATTCCATCTCTTGAACGCCTTTCACTTATTTACGCTGTTTACGCGATGAGAGAGGAGAGCTCCATTGTGAGATTTCCCATGTGAGTTCATCATGTGGTGCTCATTGCGATCAGGAACGTCGACCTGCCGCCATGCGGTAGCATAGGCAGAATGCGCGTGTGCTGCCACCCATATGGGAATGGAGTAAACTGCACGTGGCAGAGGCAGCAGAATGCATGTGTAGGGTTGCTGCCTGAATGAGAAATACAGAGAGCACTTACTGATGACGTGCAAGTACAAAGTTTGCTTGTCATGTGAGTTGTGGCTTGTCTAGCAGAATAAATTTTATTAAATTTTTTTGCTCATCCTGTGAGTTTCACGTCTTGTGAATTAGTCATCTTGTGAGGTACTACGGTATTATCATTCCACCTTTTCTCCAAAGAGGAAAGTCCATAGTATAAATTAGGGTGGTACTACCCAGTTGGAGAGTGTTTTGCAGCTGCCATTCAGAGCATTAACACAGCTTCATCACTTTAATGTAGCTGTGAAATGGCTGCAGTCAACATTTGACAGGTGACTGCAGTGTCACTCCAAACAGCAAGTTATCCTTATTATCTAGACAGAATGGAAGAAGATAAATGAATTATATATGCCATGATTCCTTCCCAAAGCTTTGTGTTTAATTTGCTGGAGAAGTGATGGGGAGGGGAAACCACAGTCTGATCTGATTTCCTATTCCTCTGCTTCGTCTATGAGCTACTGAAATATCCTGCTTTTGTAACAGTCTATCATTGTTCGGAAAATGTCAAAACATGCTCCATTGTTTTGACTGTACTGTGGTTGGCCTGAACTGTAAATAATAAAATACAGTAATATATCAGTACTTTATAAAAAGAATGCTTTACTTATGTTTTCTAGGGGAAGAAAGCTACTGTAGCATGAATTGCAACCAATCCCAGCTGGAAACTTCAGTGGTTGTGTATTTGTAAGGGGTGATTAAGAACAAGTGGCCGTTTCCTGTAGGTTCTGGGGCTATTTTCTTACCATAAATTATTTCCCTATACATCTGTTTTTTATTTGCTTGGGTCTTGAAAGTCTGATACAATCAATACTTGCAAATTTCCACTGTATTTTCTTCCCTCTTATTTATTTTCCAGTGCTTAGTTGTTTTCCTTGAATAGTTTCAGAATTGTTCTGAAATCAAACTTCCTAAGCCTTTCCTTTTTTTCACTATTTATAACACAGTATTACTAAGTCTTGGAAAGGGGTAGAAAAGATTGTTTACTTGTAGGATTCAGCTCTGCTACCCTGTATCAATTTTTTTTCTGTATCTCAGCATTATGTTGATTATTTTTAGCTTAGCAAAAAAAAAGGATAATTATTCCTGTTGCAGTAATTGTAATTATGCAATTATTGTTCCCTTCTTAGAGAGTTAAGGCTTATTCCATCTTAATTTAATATTGTTGATTAGTTTAAAATATTTATTAGAAAAATTTAAATAAAATATGTACAATTCCAAATAAAACTTCAATAACTATGGACCTTTCTAGGGAGTGCAATCCTGTCTCTAACCAACTTGAGCCTAGCAATAAAATTTCCATTTTTGTTGAGTTTATTAGCTCTCGTTCTGGCCTACACAATATAAGAGTTTAACCATTGCATGTGGTCCTGATGTGACACCCCCACACATACTCAGCATGGCTATCCACAGTATGAATTTCTTAACACCCCACCCCATCTTGCATCTTTGGACAAGATAAGATAATTCTGAGTTGGCAGAATTCATAGGGAAGCACCGGTCTCCTACTGCCACCTTCTGGAACTGACTCTCCAAGTACGACAAGGACCACTTAAGGTCAGTGTCTCAGTCCCTAACCCAGGCAGGTAATCAGAGTGATCATAGAAAGTGTCCAGATCCAGAGTACTTTCTGAATAGCTGGCAATATTACTTTGATTAATAAAAAACTAAATTGCAGTAAGTATTAACCCCCAGTTCCTAAAGTCAAGCAGCAACTTTCAATCTTCCACAAGCAATATTTCTGAAGATTTGCCACTGATCCGATGCACTGAAATTTTTGCAAGAATTTAGCATTCATGTTTCATCCATCTAGATGGGAGTAATGCAGTACTTCTGCGGATGGAAAGATTCAGTTCACCCAAGGGTCCTTTTTGGAAAAATAATAAGAAACAAGCCTTTCTTTGTAGGGCTAAATCTTTAAGATTAATAGTAAAATTAATGCAGAGAACATTACTGGAAGTACAAATGGAAGGGATGTAAAACAGGAGGTAAAAAGTTGCTAACTTCATTGATTTATATAAGGGGTGGGATGAGAAGGAGGCTAAATCCCAGAAAATGGCTATTTGGAGCTATATTAGTTGCTTGTTAAGTTCTTGCTCAGTGATAACTCTTTATGTTGGAAAATTACCATGGGTAATTTCCATTTAATCTGCACCTAGTATACTCTGAGTCAATCCTTACCTCCACAACAGAGCAAAATGTGTGCCATTCAGTTCAGCTGGCAAAATTACAGCTTGATATTTCTTTATAAAACATCTGCAAAGATAAAAAATGGTTAACTGGCAAAATAGGAAAAAAGGCAGGTAAAAATGGGGAGAGATAATCATGAACAATCGCAAGAAATTATATTATCTATGTCAAAAGCACACAAAGCTTTCCAGAAGCAGTACTGTGAGTAATTAGAAGGACAGTGCCAAAAGGAGCCAAAGGTTATTCCAGTTTTAATCCTTTTAGTACATAACAGTAGCAGTACAGAGATGGAAAGTGTGATGCCAGGTATCCTTTCTTTATTTTACACAATTAAGAAACAATTTGGTGAGGCTGATGTATCCAACACTTCATTCCTCAAACAAATGTTTGGGGAGGCTGCAGCTTTCCCTCTCCCATACAAACTCTGTAACACTCTTTCTAACAACTTGCGGATGCGTATACTGTATTTCGATGCAGCTGAACAACATGTAACTTGAAGATTGTTAAAATGGTAATTAAAAGGTGTATTTTGGTACTCTTTAATAGTTGAAAGCAGTTGGTATTCATTGGTTGATAACTGATAGGTAATGATGACTAGGTTGCCATTCTATGGTCTCTGAGGCCATGGCAGTGGTGAGTCCCCCTCTCCCCCAAAGGTAAGCAATTTCTTCCCTGCTGCTTTCTGAGATTGGAAAATTCCAACCTTGGAAAGTTATGAATGGAGATGTAGAGTCTTGGATAGGATGGGAGGAACTTTGGATTCAGTCCTTGTGCAGCCTCCTGTCACATCCCCAAATAAAACAGAAATGCAGACAGCATGAGAGCTGCCCTCTCTTTTTCTGCAAGAGAATCTGTATTTTAGATTCTCTAAATCTAAATCTCTACATCTAAACATTTCTCTATCCTCATTTCCATTCGCTCAGTCTGCAGCTGACTGAGCACTGGATATATCTGCATTGGATGTATTGGCATGCTTTGACCTTGCCATGAGCCTGTAGCTGCCAATACCAAAAAATATTTTGGAAATGACACACAGTCACCCGTACATGCAGTATGCATTTGTTTTGGCTGAAACCTTAGTAGTAATAAGTGGATACATCAAAGGTATTCTTCCCTCTTCCAATACATCTTCTATCAAAGATTTGGAATCGTTTCAGAGCTTCACAGGAGGTTTTTTCAGTTCTTTTTCTGTCCAGTCACGTATTTCTGAACCACACTCAACTGTTCATAGAAAGAAACTATTGAGTGAAGATCAAGGAAATAAAAGAAAAATGTAGTCTGATGACCTGCAGCTGTAGCATTGAGCCAGATAATTCAGTTCAGTTCAAATTTATTGATGGTCAAAAGGCCCAAATTCTGTTTAAAACATCCAACAGTAAAACTTAACAATAAAACGCAAGTGTTTAAAGGTAAAGTGTGTGATTAATTTCCTTGTAACACTGAAAGCACTTGATCAGATTTTATGTATATCCAGAGTTTGTTTATATATTTCTACCTTTCCTGAGTTTTCATTGGATTTTTCAGCTAATAGGATAACTGAATTTGTTTCCTAGAATAACTAGAGTAGTTGGAAGTGGTGATATTGATTTTGAAGATCCTGTACAAACAGCTCAGCAAATAGGTAATACGGATTCAAGACACCTTCTACAGGGTTACTTTAACTCCCTTCCAGAACCTTGATGATAAAATATGGAGCCTGGTGAAAATAAATGTTCTATGGTGAGGAACAGTAAAGGTGTCATAAATATTCTTAGGAATGGGAAAGAAAACCCCAGCGTTACAGTGGTAATAAATTCTGTTCCTATTATTCTGTAGGTCTCCACCTAGGACATGTTGTTCAACCTTTTCTAGAACCCTCAAGCCACAATGTTCTCAAGGATTGAGCTGAAAATCCACAATAAGACAAATCTATGTTTTTTTCCATGAGGAATCAAACTCATTGACAAGGATTACCTGGTTTAAGAATCTCTTCCCACTCTCCCCGCCTCCACAAATAACTTTAGCCAGTATTTCAGAACATAATTTTACTAAAGCTCTGCAGTGTGTTTTTGAGTCTGAAAGAGTATTCCTAGCTGAGCTGACTCTTCTAGGAGCAGAAAATTTGAAAAAGATGTGAGAGTGATAGCAATTAGCTGGTTTTGTGTAATCTTCAATCCTCTTGTATTCTAATATTTATTCTTTCTGTTGTTTCTAATAGTTTTGAATAAAAATTAAATCATTTTCCTTCATCCTTCTGACCCTTGTTGCATTTGAGGTAATTTGGGGTTAAATTTGTCTAGGGCAGTGTTTCTGATAATAAGACTGTACAATACACTTTCTGCCTGTGTACCTTTTGTGTATGTCAAACACACAGAGACACAGAGTGTTAACTGTGGACACAAGCAATACCTTAGTGCTTACTTTCCAGTTTCAGTGAAAGAGACATACTCCATCAAAGATAAGTCAGCAGCCTGGTAAAGTTTCATCAATCTTTAGAACATAGATTTTAAAAAATGTGATTTGTGTAAAATCTGTCAGGCAACATCTCCCTTCAGTGGGGGCTCCTGTGCCTTCAGATGCTATTCATTTCTGCCAAAATTAGTTTATCTTAAAGAACTAAACAAATGACTGTTTTTAGAAAAAAGCTTACCCCTATTTGAAATGTTTAGATTTCATTCTCCAAGGAAAACTATGCAGGAAAGCAAATTTTATCCAAAACCAGAGAAGTTAAGATCAAATATAATATTTTATTAATATGATAAAAATCAGAATAATAATTCCCCCCTTGTTTGATTTCTGGTATTATATAGTAAAGTTATATTCAGCAAATTAAAAATTCCTCATTTGAGAAGTTTCACAAAACCATCAAAGAGAAGCCAGCAAGATCACTTTCATTTTTTCATAACAAACCTGTGTACGATCCTTTACATGGTAGCTCTAAGTCACCATCAGAGAAAGCAAAAGATGACCCACATTAATATGGCTTTTCTGATTGTTCACTGGGGCTTAAAAGGGCTAGATCTCTACTGAATTTGCAAAAAAAATCAAGTGGGGCTCCCACCTGCGCCTTGTAGAGGGTAACCTGTAGATACTGTATTCTGATCAACTTTATGTTTAATATCTTCCATACAAACCATGAACAAGCTTTCTCTTTGGCCTATTCCAATGTTTTACCCTCAGTGATTTTGGAAGGGAAATACAGTAACATCTCTATTTCTAAACAGTTGTGTCCACCTAAAGCTGGAATTGCTAGAAAAGACTACCGAGGGTCCCTTGGATGGCAAGGAGATCAAACCAGTCAATCCTACAGCAAATCAAACCTGGTTGCTCTTTGGAGGGACAGATATTGA
>JANHZU010006372.1:5052-16966 GCA_032468055.1 Acrochordus granulatus | reverse complement strand
CTGGACTGTGCCATACACATCAAAGAAGACAGAAGTCTTTATAATAAATTTATAGGAAGCCCCCACACACAGATCCACAGTTTATATTTCCACCCTTTGGAATATAAACTGGGAGTGATCAAGACCTTACAACATCTTGTTGACATTTTACTTTCAAGTAAGGAAGATTCCATTAAGGAAAATTTGCATATCAAAAAAACTCCCAACAACTGTGGCTAGCTATCCAAATTGGTCCTTTGTCAAAGCCACAAAATGATCTAACCTTTCTTCATCTGCTTCAAAAAAAATTCTTAAGAGACAAGCAGTGTGACCATTCCATATGTTGCTGGAGTATCAGAGAAATTCAGGAAGATTTTCAAAAAGCATAACATTTGATTTCAATTCAAATCAAGGAATACACTTAAGCAAAAATTAATATACCCTAAAGACAAGATTCCTAAACACAGACAGATGTCATTTATGCCATTCAATGCAATGAAGACTGTTCAGAATTTTACATCAGGGAGAGGAAACAACTTCTATATAAAAGATTTCAACAGCATAATTTTTCAGAAACATCTGTAGTTCATTTACAACTTAAAGAACATGGACATTCTATTCAAGACTGCAAATTCATACAGAATTCATTCTGTTTCTTACAGAAACCAACTGGCTTTTCTGGAGGAATAAAAGAATCCATATATATAAAAACATTAAATCCTTCCATTAATGAGAGGGGACACAAGATTTCAGTTGTCTTCTGTTTACAATTTGGCTTTGGCATATTTGCTGGAAAACAACTTTTCAGCAAATCCTGAAGTGATTAAGCTGAAACCTTAAGGCTATCTTCTCTCAAAATCTTTACTACTAGCCTTCTCCTTTAGCTTGTTATGTGATAACTCAGAGTATCCTGTTTCCTGCCCCTTTTGAGAAACGTATGTATTCCTTGTCATTTTTCCTTTTTCATATGGGATTGAGGAAGACAAGTGGATGGGAGGTAAAATGTTTCCCTGTAACATCTAAAATAAAAGTCATTTGTCTTTATAAGAAAGTTTGCAAAAAAATTTGTTTTTGCAATTTTGCTACAAGACATGACCTGGATTAATGAGAATATACATAGATATAAAGCAGATTCAGTCTTTGAGCAATAACATTACAACAATAGAAACATCTTTGGAGCAACAACACTATGCTCTGATTTGTGGTCTTCATACACTTTTTTTATAGGTGTCATCGGACATAAAATGACACAAACTTAATATTACTTTAACACATATATTTCTCAACAAATTATTAGATATGCTATATAGAAAAAGAGGAATTAAAAAATCTAATCAAGAAAATATGAAAATAAACTTAAGAAATTTTTGAGTATGTACGTAAGACAATCTTTACCAAGACTATAGCTTTGTCAGTTAAATTGAAACTTAATTCTTTCTATACACTTAATACAGAATATAGAAAAATATATAAAGCAAAGGTATTGGAAGTGAAGACAAGATCTAGTAAATTTCTGGCTTCCTCACTGAAACAGCAGCATTAATTTCTACTATTAAGAAAGCTAAGAACAGAATACATAATAATTCTGATCAACAAATCACATTTCTAAAATTTTTAAACTTCAGTTTTAAATTCTGATTCCGATTTTAAAGAGGAAGAATTTTGTGAATAATGTATTCTCTTTCAAAAATGGGATCAAACTGATTATTTAACTATATCATTATCTCTTCAGGAAATAATTTAGACTATTCAATCTATTCTATTTTTACTCCTGAATTTTTAGAAGCTTATAATACTGCTTTTTTCATTAAAAAATTCATTTAGTGAGACATATGATTGTATGTTAAGGTTAGTACAGTTTCTCCTGATTGTGCTAGCCATTTCTGATTTTCTTGTTATATATTGATGCTATGTTAAAGTGACCTTGAACATAGATTACAGATAATATTATATTTGATTGTCCATTCTGCACTATCTGGCTTTAGGTAAGAGGCCTTAGGTAATAAAAGATATCTATTATTTTTGATATGTTGCTGTTAAAAATGTGGATAATTTTTGACCAAATATAGATTTCTTCATTATTTAGTCATTGGATTTACAATGTGGTATTCTAATCCTATTATGATGAATGAAATCTTCTTTTTTTAATTTTGATTTTTAAATTTTACTTAGTAAAGCATCATATAAAGATACAGAGAGAAATACATTTCTCTTTTTAAAGGTACATCAACAATAATCTGTGCTTATTTTATTTTTAATCTTTTTATAATCCTTTTATTTAAAACAAAAATGTGTTTTCAAAAAAGATATCTATGAATGAAGAGATAATTATTGAAGTTAATTAATTATTGCTCAATATAATATAAGTGGAAGATACAAGCAGAGTATATTATTTTTGTGATATAAAAAAAGAAGTCTACTTTTTTGAGCTTAATGCTAAAATCTCCATTATATTTTTGTTTCTGAATGTTGAGGCAAAGAAAAAAATCCTAAACATAATATAAGTAAATATTTAATTTCTGACTTCTCCTTTTTTACTCCAATTTGCAGTACTATACCTCTTGGTGTAAGCTTTAGAAACCATACTCTAAATATTTGTATTTACCTTGCTGCATAATATGTAATATATATGGAAGCCATGCTTGCTTAAATTTAACTAAACTCTTGTTAGATATATATATTGTTAGTTTTGCCACTGATGCATATTCCCAAGTTTAAATTCCCAGTCTAATATTGAAGATACCAAGCCCCTTTTCTACCTGAATTGTTTCTTCTTTGACCAAACCATTAAACTCATCAAGAATATTTCTTATCAGTTCTTCAGTGATTTTGATATTGAGACCACTGACCTGTTATTTCAGAAAACTGAAAGACATTTTGGATATAAAAGTCACTCAGACTGCACACAAATGTTATTATATCATAACAATATGTCTTAAAACTGATAATTATGAATGTTCTACTTAAAACCACACTGATAGAATAGAATAGTTTGGTAAATTTTAAGCTAAATAAAAGTAAGACTACTATGCTTTTTATAGGTTTAAATGTATTTTGGGAAATCTGCAAAAAAAATTGGGGTTTACATGGCATTTGATTTCTCTGAAATAACTTGGAATAATTATCTCAATGCTTTTTAAAACTGTAATATATTTAAATATCCCAAATTGTGTATTTCAAGTTAGTTGATATATGCTTATTGAGAGACAGTATGTTGTAAATCATATTCAGTATGTTTAATGAGAGACATAATGTAAAAATTACTATTACTTCAAGAATGATATAAGCACTTAGAGAGATCCCATGTTTAAAATTTTAATTTATTTTGCATGGATAGATAATTTGTTAACAAAGTTTTATGGGAAAGACAAATCCTTAGATTTCCTTTGTCAAAATTATGATTATCAAATTATGTTTTGGGTGTAAGGAATAATTTTCCTGATTTTCAGCTATATCATATTAAAAATTATTAATAATAAGATATCATGGTACAGGCTTTGAAAAAAAACAGGTGGAATTTCAACAAGTTTATTTTAATTTTAACACATCTATTTGTGGTTAATAAACTTAAAAATATTCATTTTTTTATGAATGTAAGAGGAGACAATTTTTTTTTATGCTTATTGGACACCCCCAAGAGTATTTAAAAGGTTGATTATCGACTTTGTCATGCATATTAGTTTAAATAATGGAAGGAACATTTAAACATACAGTAGAGGGCTTTCATTTTGCTTTGGTTTTATATCCATACATTTATTACTATAGTATGGAAAGAGTAATATGGATTAAAGCTACAAATGTGATTTTTAATTGTACTGTGTTAAAATATGAAGAACTGGTATAGGGGGAAAAAGATTACTCTCTTGCGACTAGAGAGAAGTGCTACTACAGATTTACAGTCTTGGCTTGCTTATGAACTGGTGCTGTAATGGAAAGCTAATCAATACTGCTCAGGGTGGCCAAGGATTAATGCTTTGTTAAAAACTGAGCATTTGCTTTTGTCTCTCCCTTTTTTCTTTTTGCAGATTTTTTCCCTTTCTTTCTCTATATCAAAGCAATAACATTTTAAGTTTGTTTTTCAAAGAAGAGCCAAGCCTTTGAAACGAAACCCTACTCTTGCCAACTGAGTTTCATGAAATGAGTCTGCTAGACTGGGTACAATGTGCTGATCATGTACCGCTGCATTCTTGGGAAGACAGGAGAAAGCACTGGCACTGTCAACATTCTTCAACCTCGTAAAATATTAGTGGAAGAACACTGGCCATTGTCCTTTCTCCGTCTGTCCCTCTGCTTAGCTAGAGAAGCACCAGAGTGGTTAGAGAAGAAGGGTCCAGCCATGCTATGAATGTTCTAGCCAACTTTTTCCAACCGTACACAGAGAATCCACGTGGTGACTAATTCATTAACAGCACAAAAATGTAAAAACAATAAAGGGGGCCCAAATACCAAGGTAAACGTGATACCTGGTAACCTATCTTCTGGTTTCTTCTTCTTGCAAAAACACCCTCACACTTTTTTTCTTTTTTTCTTGCAAAAACACCCTCACACTTGCACATTTTCATTCAGTGCTAATGGATTTCTGCTTCAAAATGTAACTGCAAATCTGGGTGATCATCCAAATTATGTATGTGCAGTTTTTAGGGGGTTAAAAAGTCAACTGGAGCTGACTTTTAAATAGCTTACCAGGGATAAATAGAAATTAATCAAATTGAATTTAAATTAATCCGTTGATATACCCCCTTAATAATTCATTCATTCTGCCATTTTTGGTTTTTAATGTGATAGCAAGGGAGATACAAGGTATTGAAGGCTATCCACTACTCCTGAGGTTCCTACTTACCCCTCTATGGCCCTTTAGATGGTATCTTGCCCAACAATAGCTGATGTAATTGTATCATCTTTCTGAAGCAAAATGGGTCAGAATCCATCCAAAACTGGCCTGAGTTCCCACTGCATCTTAAATCTCAGTTGCAGCAGAAGGGCTCCAAGATTAAGGTGTGTAAGTCTGTCTCACAGAAGCCCCATACCCAACATGCAAGTGTGCAGAATTGTTCCCTGTTTGTTATTTATTAATTTTAAAAGATTTTCATCCCACCTTTTTTCTTATACTGTACAACTCAAGGCAGCAAATATAGCAATGCACATTTCTTTTCCTATTTACCCCACTGTATTTATTTATTTTTCAAATGCATGTAGCAGAGGGCAAACATTAGGAAGGTACATTCACTCACAGCTCCCATGTTTATAATGCATTAATCTATCTGTAAGCACCTTAAATGTTTCTTCTCCTTTTAATTAAACTAACAGTTTTTAATCCTCTTGTTTCTTTTCATTTTAGAAGGGAACGGCTTCAGTTACTCAACTTGTTCTTTGAATATGGACTGGCAAGCTCTGAGCCTGGTTTGGCTGCGTCTTCCTTCTTTCATGTAAGGTCAAAGCTATTAAATTTAAAGCAAATATTCAGTGCTTCGTCCAGCAAGTCAAAGAACACATTTTAAAAAGCTATAAATGACCAGTCCAAGTGAAACTGCAGCAGCTTTTCTGTCCTTTTCCAGCATTTGGAAAGCTGGCTTGGAGAGTGGGGCGAGAACACTGATAATGAAACACATGGCCTTAGGAAGAGGGTTTCCTGATCAATACTTATTTGCCCTGCAGTATGTAGATTTCAAAATTTTAAAAAAATTTCAACATTTCAAAATATTTAAAAAAACCCAGGCCAGCACAGTGTTTAGCATTTCCATCGTATAGCAAGAACCCCAACCGTACTGTACATGTGTCATGCTCCATTCTATAAATATTTGCTTCTTTGCATCAGGATCCCCCCTGCAATTATTCCAGGACATCTGCAGTGCTGCGTTACTCAGCCTTTGCCCATGAAGGTGCAGCCTTTCCACAGTCCTTTGTTGCTACGAGCCTTCAGTCTGGAACTAATTGGAACCACCCGCCACTGTCCGTGCCGACTTCAAAAAGCATCTAATGATACCATCCCAGAACTGTTTGCTCAGTGTCAGTCTGAATTTAATTCCACACCACTTTGTTTTGCATTAATTTGACATTATTTCTATATTTATTTTACCTAATAAGCAACCCACTTAACTCTAAAAGCTTCATTCAGGGAAGGCTAGAGAAGAAATTAAGAATGGGTGAAGCTTAGAATAACCACTGACCTACTCGATTACTTTGCAGTACAGCATGAACAAGGATGTCACATCAGCCGCAGAGATGGCATCGATAAGGGAAAGAGGGATCTGCCGCTCAGTGGGATTGCAAATGGAATTTTAATTGTTCAAGTTTTAATTCTTTTGTGAAAGGCAGCAAGCGATGGAGCACTTCTCTTTTAAAAGGTCCACTGTTTAGTCACAAGTTTTCCATTTTGCTTTTCCCTTGAGGGAAGAATGGGTAAACACACAAACAAGTGCAAGTTTTCAATTCCCGTGTAGCATCTCAGTGACTCTGAAATGAAAAAAGTAAAGTAAGCTGATTTTTTAAAAAGACATTTGCACTTTTTATATCTGTGGGAGTGGGGGT
The DNA here is from genome assembly GCA_032468055.1 of Acrochordus granulatus. Lineage (NCBI taxonomy): Eukaryota > Metazoa > Chordata > Lepidosauria > Squamata > Acrochordidae > Acrochordus > Acrochordus granulatus. The sequence goes on along the minus strand of JANHZU010006372.1, from coordinate 10,459 downwards.
GGTGACAACAGGAATTCAAATGCCATCACATAAGGATAATCGTGTGGATGGTTAGCAACTCACTGCTGTGGAAGAGGCCAAGATATCATCCACTGTGCCAAACATTACACACACATACACAAACATGTACATCCCTCCCAGTGAGGGACAACTTCCTGACTAAAGTCCCCGTTCCTTATCGCTCATCTTTTTGTCAAATTCACAGGGTTATGTCTACTTGAAAACAATAAATGAACTAAATTTTCAAATTGCACTTCAACCTGAATTTAATCGATCACATAATTAACAACCTCTTTTTTATAAACTGTTCCTTCCTTGTACCTGAGATCATTCCAAGCTGCAGCAAAATGGCATATCTAAAGAATACTCTGTGCTACCAGTTTTAGGTTTCCTTGCCTTTTAGACTCTAGCTTCTATTTGTCTGGCCAAAGCCCAGTTCTCTAACATGAACAAATATATTTTTCCTTGTCTATTACACAAGTCAGAAGCCAGTTGTTACAGGAAAACTTGTATCAAATAAAGTAGATTTATCTTTTGTGTATTGACATTGCCTTAAACTGTCAACAGTGCTATGCCACAGTAATCTGATTCTTAGACATTACAGAAATGATTTTGGCAGACATTCCCAAATGGCTGCATTATCCAACTAGTACAGTGCTATAGAATCATGAAAAACACACCCTTTGTGGTTGTTGAAAAGGCAGTGGGTTCACATAATGACATTCGAAGGAGGACAATTTCTACTGGGGAGAAATTGACCAAAGCTGCATAGTGAATGAAGTGGGTTCTTCCAGCTTCAAAATCTAAGAAACCACTTAACAAATAATAATATCTACTTCCTTTTGCCTTAGTAAATTTGCCACCAGAATAGTTGGAGTCTGTTGTTTTTTTTAATGGGATGGCCCAACAGGCAAACTCTTACTGGAAGATGGTAAGAGATGTGCCAATATTTATACTGGCTATTGCATTTGTCAAGAAAAGCAGCTCTTCACTTTCTAATTATAAAAATAATTGTTTTAAGTATCTGGTGGCCATTTTAGACATTAATTGGATATTCAGATGAAAGGTCTTTCTTTTTAACCACCAGCAAACAAGTCATGAATTAATCCTAACTATTATGATTAACCATGCCTCATCTAATTCATCAGTCATTTGTTGAACTAGCAGTCCTCAGATCTAGGAAGCCTTGTACGGTAGCTGGGTCATGCAGCAGTCAAGTAATTACTTTCTGCTGTGCTACATTCAGCTATTGTCTTCTGAACTGGACTACCTCCTGTAGGAGGTACACCGAAGATGGTCATGACCAGATGCCTTTGCTTACTCAGTATGTCAGAGGAGTTTAAGGGCACCTTCCAAATCAATGGGTTTATGACTAGATCAGCAAGGGGACCCTTGTTTTACACAGCTAAAGCTTATTCTGTTCTCTTTTGTTCGCATATCAGATTTGGAAAGAGAAGCACACTGGAAGCTGATAAACTGAAATGAAGGGAAATGAGGAACAAACTAGGTTCTATGCTATATCTCAGTAAAAATCAGGGTACAAAAGCTAAATGAGGTATTCTGCCAAGTATGCCAGAAGCTTATGCTTGTACAAAAATGTTCAGCTGCTAAGCTAACTTTTATATTACGCAAATAAGGCATACTCTTTAATATATTAAAAACAATTCCCACCTTCACCTAAGACAATTCTGAGATGGGTTTCTTACATATTAGCAGATGTGATAGTCTCACAAAATGTATGTTGGTTGGATTCTGCATCTGATGTAGTCACAGTCTTGTCTACCATTGGCGTGCAATGAGGCCCCCAAGAGTAAATGTCCAGCTCCCAGGAAGAAGTCCTCTGATGTAGGCAGATGAAGCTGAAAAATAATTTCATTTGCCTCTTCCTAGAGGAAATCAAAAGAATTATAACAGGTGGTTTGTAAGTCAGAGAGCTATTTAATAACAAAATAGGGAAACAAAGAGAAAATTGCTTGAAAATTTTAAAGAAATGGAAAGTGAGAAATCTATTCATAAAAATGCCCAATGGTAGGTACATATCTATAGCCACAAGTTAAGTCCTGTGTATGATATTTTACTATTCTTTTTAAAGCCCCTTGGAAAACACCCTTGTTTTGCAACTCGAGAGGAAACACTGAAGTATCGTTGCTACAGCTCTTCATCTGGAGGCAGCCCATATGAGCTTGCTGATAGCTTGGAAACAATTCTCAGTGCTATGGTTCTGATTATCTGTACTGATTATTTCTAACTTAGACACAAAAACATTGCAGTTAATTTCATATGAATTCAGTCCCTTAATAATTGTTTAGAAAAAAAACTTTTAAATATATTGGTAGAGAATCTATGAAACTTTTCATAGTTTCATATTTATTAATTTTCATATAATAATAATAAAATATTATTAATCAGTTATTGCTGAACTACCACTCTAAGTATCCATCAGCACAGCCACGCTGCCTGGGAGTGCTGTGAGCTGATATTCAGTAACATCTGGAGGGCCTTGGATTCCTCACTTGCTTTAGTAAATGAAAATATGTTAATAATCATGAATTGATTTTTTAAAGCTCCAGTTCTAGGCAGCAAAGTCAACAAAGTGAGTTTTACCATTTTGTGTCCAACCTGGTCCCAGTTTGACTCAATCAAAGCATCTTTAGACTAGACTTTCAGGCTGCAGATGTGCACTGCAGCCAAATACAACTATGTATTTCAGTTAGCATGATAATGACAGGGTATAGATATGAAGCAGCCATGACTGAAAGCAGAAGTCATACTTTTATGAGAATAGAAGACACATGTTCAGGCTACTTTTATGAGAAATGAAGGGATGAAATGATGCTTCTCTTGCAAGTCCCTGGTCTTATGTTTTCTTAGTGCCAGGAATGATTTATTTCTTGTAAACAGTTTTGCTCAAATGGGAGATCTAATTACTACAGAATTTTGTTTGGTATGAAAAATAGCTGCACAGAAAAATATATGGCCTTAGCAAGGTTTTTTGAGTTGTCAGCTCACAGATGTGGCCAAACATGCATTCCTTTGCTCAAAATACCCTCAAGATGCTTCACAACATCATAATGTCAAGAGAAGATTATAGTCATCACTCCAAGTGAGGCATGACTTAGAGGCAGGATATGGGGAGAAGACATTTCCAACAACAGCATAGTGTGGAAACTGAAATGTTGGAAGTCTTCTTCTCAGTTGGAAAAGGAAGCATCTGAGAGTTCTGCCTTTTAGATAAAAAAGGTTAGCTTTGGCTAAAAACACTAGAAAAAGACACACTGGATCAATCCTCCCACTTTGGGTGAAATACATTTTATCATGTGCTTCATTTGTGGTTTTTTATTTAAGATACGATATAAATACTTATATTTTTAAAGTGAGAACTTTCAATAACTTTTAAAGCAGAAAGTGGTTTGTATGCTTTGCAAAAAGATTGCTCTGTGCATACCTCAGATATTTTGGACAGTATGGAAACATTTAACAATTGTGGAATGAAGAGAATTGGCTCCAATAAAAAATGTATAACATAAAACATAAAAGAACTGATAATGTTGTAGTAACCACGTTTAATTCCTTCTCTGTAAATTCTCTCTAAATGTAATGTGAATAAAAGTAGCTAGATTAATCAAACAGTTGGTGCATTTATTTACTAGCTAAATTTCATGCATGTTTCTATATTCCTGTGATTTTATGCAATTCCATCATGAAATTCTCTTCTTTCAAGAAGCACAGTCTTAAATGTCTTTCAAAATCCATTTTTTAGAATAGAACCTTTTCTATATTACTTCATTTGAGTGTGTCACAAATGAGGGTCACAAAGGCCGTCTCTTCTATAAGACACTTAGGTGACCCTGGTGATCAAGAGTCAAGTGGGGTTTTAAGCCTTTGCCTAAGCAAGTTTGTGAGTCTTGTAAACTTGTAATGCTACATATTAGACAACTATGTGGGCATAAAGTTGGGTTTTGAAGATATAACACTGGCATCTGCTTCTTTTGTAACTCACAAATAATGGTTCATTCTTTGTCTCTTGCATTGCCATATATTATCTTCCTTGTTCTGTTTAGCCTATATATATACAATCAAATTCCTTCATTGTTCCATAACCTTTGTCATTATTTTTCAGTTCATACCCAAACTTCTACCCAAGCTTAACATCTCCAGTTACTGAGTTTTTGCTCTTTTCTGCTCCTCTTTTCCACTTTGCCATCAGCAGCTTTGGGGATCCTTCATAGGTCTTTCTATAATTTATTTATTTATTTATTAAATTTCTATGCCGCCAAAATCTAAAGACTCTCGGTGGCTAACAAGAAACACACATTAAAAGCATCAATTTAAAACATTAAATGAAAAATAAAAAACTCGGTGGAACTAGAGGGGCGGGCTAAAAATTATCTCACATGTAAAAAGAGGGATGAGGATGGCTAATGATCAACCAGCTACCTCCAAGATGATGAGCCCCCTGGAGCCCCAGGCCATCTCGCAGAGCCAGGTCTTAAGGCTATTCTGGAAGGCCATCAGGGAGGGGGCATCCCTCAGCTCGGGGGGCAAGATGTTCCATAGGGCAGGAGCCACAGCAGAGAAGGCTCTTCTCCTAGACCCCACCAGCCAAAATTCCTTCACCAATGGGAACCTGAGAAGGACTCCTTTGCTGCTTCCGGTGGGCCAGGAACTCCCCATCGGGGTAACACGGTTGCTCAGATAACCTGGTCCCATGCCATGAAGGGCTATAATAGTTGGGTTTCAGAAATTTCAAGACAATCTTGCAGTAATAACACTAAGTGGTTCTGATTATACAAATGCGAATTGGAAGGGAGGAATCAATATACCAAAATGGGTAAAATATCTTTGTTTAGAATAAACAAACAAAATGTTTGCCAGAATGCCATTCTGGAGGTTGTTACTGGATTCAATTGAAGATACCACCTCCACCCCATTGTATACCCTGCCATCTTGGCTAATTCTTAATCTTATACTTACAGTTTTAGTGTTTTAATCTATTACAATGTTGTTTTTATTATGTTGTAAGCCATCCAGAGTTGCATGACTGTGAGATGGGCAGTATATAAATTAAATAACTAAATAACTAATTAAATAAAAATGTCCTAATTATTCTAAGTCATGCATTAGAAATTTGGGATTGACTCTTAATCTGCTGATGCTTCATCTATCAAATTGCAGTTTTCAAGTGTTTGGCAACTCAGTATCATCATAATGTGTTTTATATACTTATTTGTAGGAACAACTATATTGTGCTTCAGGATGGAGTGTAAGAACTGTACTTTCTTCCAGAATCTTCCTCTTAAATTTTCCATTTCTCTCTCACCCCCAGTGTTCAGTCAATCTCTTAAGAAAGTTAACTTGGATCTCCCAGGTCTCAGAGATAGTATTTGTGAAACAGTTAATACTTCCC